>PVKS010024626.1:0-30848 GCA_004027875.1 Aplodontia rufa | reverse complement strand
TTCTGTCACACGTGGCAGCTACAGAGGAAAAAGGAAAAGAAAGTCGGGGTGGATCTCATGAAAACGGAAGGGAGATCAGTAGCACAGATGAAGGGGCCAGAGGAGGGAGGCGAGGAGGCAGGGGAAGACTGGGGAGTGACCCTGGTTGAGTTATAGTGTCACATCATGTGCATGGGCACATAGGGAAGAGAAGCCACCAATGTGTTCGGCTATAAGGCGCCCATTGAACACCTGAGTGCCCAGGCTCAGGAGCCCTCTCCCTCCACCCGAGGAACTTCAGTTCTGTCCCTCTGTCCACACCTGTCTGCACCTGTCCACTGTGCTAAGCTTTCCTTAGCCTTCAGCTGGCCCCTCTCCTATGGGCCACCAGTGTGCCCATAGCTGCCTGAGATCCCAGGCTGCTGACTCCTGCACTGCTTCCTCAGTCTCCCTGCCACTGTGTCCAGCCCTGGCTGCAACCCACAGACCACGGCCCTGATCCCGACTCCTGATGACCCTGGTGGCAGGCATGGGCCAGATTATTTGCCAAGACTGTCCTTAAGCAGACCTCAGATTTCTTCCTGGTCAACAAACAGTGTGACCTCTGACTTCGGTGTCAGCTGCAGGGAAGGGTTTGAGCCCACGCTGCTGTGCATGACCAGAATAAGAGTTAAATGTCGACGAGTTCTCCTCTGCGTGCCTTCCCATGGGCCCAGAGCTATGCACGCGCTTTTCATGAACCATCTCCCCAGCTACTCCCTGGCTTGCTGAAGCAATCCCAGGTGTTACATGAGGTCACAGGTGAGCGATGGCCAGAGCAGCAGGAGCCCAAAGTGAACCCCTGGTAGCATCACCTCGCATTGCCCAGACTTAGACACGCCCCTCCGGTGCAGGTGCTCGGGGATGGCCAGCATCTCCTCTGCCCTGACGTTTGATAGGTTACGTGGTGGTTTCCTGCACTTGACCCTCTGGTCACCTCCCCTGGGTGAATTCTAGCTCCCCAGCACTATCAGTACGTGGCTCCTGGAGCTGGGTGGAACACTCCAGAACAGGCTGGGTGCTGTGAGGCTATGGAGGGATGGGAGGCAGAGGCCGACACTTCCAGCGGTGCAGGGAGCAGGCAGGGCAGCTCTGTTGTGCTGGTGCCCATCTGCGGCTTCCTCCAAGGTCCCTGTTACAGGTATGGCTCCCAGCCTGGCGCAGGTGGGAGGTGGTGGAACCTTTCAGAGGTGGGGTCTGCTGGGAGCACTTTAGGTCACAGGGCTGTGCCCTTGCAGGGGATTTGGGGACCTGCCCCTCCTCACTCTCACACTTCCCTGCCATGAGGTCAGAGCTGCTCTATTGCTCGCACATGCCCCGCCACGGCCACATGGCGCCCAGCAGGGCCTCAAGCAACGGTGCTATCTTAGGCAAACCCTTCCTATCGCAGGTGTTTGTTGCAGTGACAAAGAAGGGAATAGCAAGTCCTGTGATTCCTGTGAGTGATCTCTGACGAAGGAGGAACGAGCAGCAGGGCGGGTAGCTTTTTAAGCACAAGAAAGGGTAGCTGATCATCGTGCGACTTTCCACTACTGGAAATTAAGGCTTAGAAAGCACCGGAACGTATGCCTCATCACCATGGCCCTGAAATACCCATCCACATGGGGCTTGGAGGTACTCTGTAAGCACTGTGTTGCTGTGACCGAAAGACCTGACGAGAGCAAAGGGAAAGAGGAGAAGTTTATTTAGCCCATGGTTTCAGAGGTGGCTGGCTCCATTGCCCTGGGCCTGAGACAAGGCAGAATATCATGAGGAAAGGAGGGACGGGGGAGAGCTGCCTGGTGACATCCAGGAAGGAGGGCGCAGGGTGGGGAGAGGGAGAGAGAAAGAGGAGAGAGGAGAGGAGAGAAAAGAAAGAGAAGAGGAGAGAGGAGAGGAGAGAAAGAGAAGGGAAGAGGAGAGAGGAGAGGAGAGAAGAGAAAGAGAAGAGGAGAGAGGAGAGGAGAGAAAGAAGGGAAGAGGAGAGAGGAGGGGAGAGAAGAGGGAAGAGAAAGAGAAGGGAAGAAGAGAGAGGAGGGGAGGAGAGAAGAGAAAGAAAAGGGAAGAGGAGAGAGGAGGGGAGGAGAGGAGAGAAGAGAAAGAGAAGGAAAGAGGAGAGAGGAGGGGAGGAGAGGAGAGAAGGGAAGAGAGGAAAGGAGGGGAGGAGAGGAGAGAAGAGAAAGAGAAGGGAAGAGGAGAGTGGAGAGGAGAGAAAGAGAAGAGAAAAAGAAGAGAGAAGGGAAGGGAAGGGGAGAGAAGAGGAGAGAGGGGAGGAAAGGAGAGCAGAGGAGGGGAGGGGAGAGGAAGGGCAGGGCAGGGCAGAGCCAGGGGCAGGTAGAGTCGTATCCAAGGCTGAGCCCTTAGTGACCCACATCTCCAGCAGCACCCCGTCTGCCCGTCCTTACCACCCAGTTGGTCCATTTGAGGTACTAAGCCATCAAATGGATTAATCACCAGTGAGGGTATAGGTCCCATAATGGAATCGTTTCACCTCTGACCCTTGCTGAATTAACACATGAGCTTCTTGGGGAATCATAGAACCTGAGCCTGGTATCTAACACGAACCGCAAGTCCATTCAGGCGAAACGAGCAGAGCTTCCGACACAGGTGGGAGGCACCGTCTTTCTTGGCTTGAGTCACCTTGCCAAAGCCAGGGGAACAGGGCTCACCACAGGCTCTGCTCCCTGCAGGTGACTTTGTCCAGCTCCTGGGCTGTCTGAGATGTGCACTAGCACAGGCCAGCGTCATCTGTGCCTGCCTTTTGCTTCCAGAAGTTCCCATTGAAGGCGAGGCCGATTCTCCACTTCCGCTGGCGAATGCTGTTGGGGCGGCTGCGGGGCTCTGCGGCGGAAACAGCCCGCTCTAGTGTTAGCAGCTGCCCAGTTAAAGCTGGGCTTTTCCGGCCACCCTTGAGAGGTGCTTGCGGCTCTTGCTGTCACGGCAAACCCCACTAACTCCGAGCCAATTTTCTTCTGGATTCTTGTCTCCCAAATTTGAAGAATAAAATCCACAGACAATCGTGGAAGGGAAAAGCGGGTGGAGTAGGGTTTATTTAAGAAAGAGGAGATGAGGGGCTGGAGCGGTGGCTCAGTGATTTCGGCGCTTGCCTGGCGAGCACGAGGACCTGGGTTCACACCCCGGTACCACGTACACAACTGAGTGTTGGAGCAACGAAGGTCATGTGAAAAGCTAAATAAAGTTGTTTCTCTCTTTCTCTGTCTCTCTCACTGTCCCTTTCTCTTAAAAAAAAAGAAAGAAAGAAAGAGGAGATGAGTGACTGGAGCGGTGGCCTGGCGGTTATGGTGCTTGCCTGGCATGTGCTGAGTACACGAGTTCAAACCCCACAACATGCACAACAATGAAGTGTCTGAGCAACAAAAGCCATGTGAAAAGCTAAATAAAATTGATTCTTTCTCTCTCTCTCTCTCTCTCTCTCTCTCTCATTGTCCCTCTATCTTTAAAAAAGAAAGAAAGAAAGAAAGAGGAGTTGAGGGGCTGGAGTGGTGGCTCAGTGGTTGGAGTGCTTGCCTGGCATGTGTGAGGCCTGAGTCTGAGCCCCAGCACCACATGCACAACTAAGTGTCAGAGAAACAAAGGCCAGGTGGAAAAACTAAATAGAGAACTGATTCTCTCTCTCACTCTCTCCCTCTGTCTTAAAAAGAAAAGAAAAGAAAGAAAAAGAGGAACAGAGCTGGAAGCTTCACAGTGTGGTAGGGACCAGAGAGCAGGAGAGCGCCTTGGTGTGCCAGCCCAGGTTTATGTTGGTTTTGGGTACGAGCACCAGTTGAGATTTAGGCAAAACAGACAATGAGAAAAGCACCATAATTATTGACCAAAATCTACATAAAACAGGCATTGGAAGAAGCAAGACTTACTCCTGAAAGTTTTCCTTTTTTCAAGAGAGAGGGAGAGAGAAAGAGACAGGGTGGGAGAGAGAGAGAATCAATTTTATTTACTTTTTCCACCTTTTTTTGTTGCTCTGAAACTTAGTCGTGTATATGGTGCTGGGGTTCGAACCCAGGTACCCATGCATGCTGGGCAAGTGCATTACCACTGAGCCACCGCTCCAGCTCCAATCCTGGAGTCTTAATCCTTCCTGTAGTTCCCATCTGGGTTGACCTCTGCTTCCAGCTTTCCTTCCTCAGGGACAAAGGAGTAGGTCCCATGGGTGAGCCTGTGGGTCTTGCATTTGAAGGCCTTGAGGATGCCCATTTATCTCTCCACCCTTAGCTCTCAGGTGTGGCTGACAGGGGCCCATTATCCTGACTGCTGGGCCACTCTGCCGTCTGTCTGAACTCATTTACCAGCACAGCCAAACGTGTCCCTGGTGCCTCATCCAGTCATCTAGCAGGTTGGTCAGCAGCGTTGGCCGCTTCCTGCCTAGATCCTGAGGAAGTGGCCTGCAGGTGCTGCGACTGGCTGTGCACGCCCACTGGGGCGGTGGAGGGGAAGATGGGAGGTCTGGGCTTGTCAGCCTGAGCTGAGCCTTGGTGGGGACAGAGGCTGTGCAAAGGTGCACGTGGGTGGCAACTCCGCCACACGGCCTCTGAGCTCAGGTTCCGGGACTCACTGCAGCAAGAGAGCGAAGGCTGGGGTTCGGAGTGGCTGTGTGGAGTCTGTGGTGGAGGGACGCAGCACACGTGCGGCAACTTGCAGGAGGGACCTGGGCTAGAAGTGCACAGTGAGAGCCCTCGGCGTGAGGACGTGCATGGTGTTCCCGCCGTCCATGCTGGAGAGAGCGTTGCGCTAAGGAGGGGCTGACTGGCAGTGTCCCACACTGGCCCTGGGTCAGGTAAGGCAAGGACAAGGAAGCAACCCACAGGTCGAGCAGCATACGTCACTGGGAGTCTGGGCAACTGCACTGAGGTCCAACGCCAGCTGGCGCTGGGCTGAGTGTCAAGGGACAGCTCATGGAATTATGTGTCCTCAGAGATCACACACAACAATCAGTGTTTGGGGACAGCAGAGTCCTATTTTAAAATTAAAACTTAGGGTCTCATGAGAAAACAGAGAACACCAACCACTCCAGTTGGTCAGGGATGGGTCCTGGAGCTCTGCACTGCCAGTGTCCCCTGGCCCCTGAGGCACCACCCCTTGTCCCTGTGAAGGCTGGAGCTCAGGAAGCCCCCAGAGGATGCACTGATGAGGGTGAGGTGGCCAGCAGCTCTCTGAGGGCTCTGAACTTCCATCCCTTAGCCACGGGTGGGTTAATGCAAATCATTAAAATTTAGCTTGGTTCATGGGCCAGGTCTGCAAACTTCATCAGAGAGCTCTAGAATCATCGTAGGGGATTCTGCCGTGCAGAGGGGATGTTGAGAGATACCTCTGGTCACCAGAGCCCCTGGATGTCTGGTTCTGCATCAGTGGGACCATCAATCAACTCATTTTTGTTTCCTGTTTCGTTCTTCACGCCTAATCCTCAGCTGGGGGAAACCATGTAGTAAACTCCCCCACTTCAGGCCAAAGCAGCTTAGGCTTTGGGTAAACTGGACTAGTGAGTTAGGCTGTGGGTAGTTGCTACACAGGATTCCAGGGACACCAGGGCACTGTGGTTCCGTGGAGCTTGGATACTTTCCAACACATGAGGTGTTTGACTTCCCACAATAGGGCACTGAAGGTGGCTCAGTGAAATGACCTCAGACTCACTTCTTAGAGATCTGGGTTCAAGTCCAGGTCCCCCCGAGCCTTGCTGGTTGGGACCTATCACTCGCCATCACCTGCAGATAGAGGGCACACAGGATGAATGCGACTCTGTCTCTTCCACGTGTTCTTGAAACAAGCAGAGGACGCACAACACCCTCAGCAGCAGCAAATGCAGCAGGTGACTTCTTAATTATTTATATCCACATTCATCCCACTGAGGGGGGGGCAGTGTCACTGGGACAGCAGGAGGAACCTGGCGCCCTCCTGTCAGGCCAGAGAAGGACCCCAGCAGGACCCCAGGGCCAGGCTTCCAGGCAAGTGCCGGCAGGACCTGGGCGTTTGCTGCCCTTGTCCCTCCAGGTGGGCTCCCACAGCCAGTGCAGTGTCCTCGGCCACCCAGCCAAGGCTCAAGGGTCCGGGTGCAGCTTGGGCTGCTGCTCTGGAGGCACAGGTGTGAAGCTTTGGTGGCCCCCATGCCACCAGTTCTGCAGATGCAGGGTCATGAGCTGTGGGCCCTGGGCTGGGCTCCAGAGGATGTGGTGGACAGGCTGGGGGCCCAGCAGAGCAGCTGCAGAGTGCCCCCCGAGCAGTGCTGTGTCATATGCATGGCTCTAGGACCACCCTGGGACTCAGGGCCCTGGAGCTCTGCATGCAACCCCAGCCTGGAGAGCTGGGTGCACTGCAGTCTGGGAGCCTCCCTGGGGCTGAGCCACGGGGGCAGGGCTTCGGGAGCTGCGGGCCAAGCCCAGCGTGTCCAGCAGGCGCCCCGGGAGAGGCTGTTGGGAGCCTCGCTGGGGTTTGTACTCTTTTTCTCCTGTCCTCTTCTACCTTTCAGGAGGGGAGCACTCTTCCCATGCTTCCCCACAGAACCTGGTCTATTTCAGCCTCACAGCGGGAGGGCTTTGTGACCAGTGGCCAGCCTCTGATTAGAGGCGTCTCTGGACTGTAGACTTCTGAGTTGATCCTGAGGTTGTTGGGGCCTTGGAACTATTGGGTGGAGTGACTGTCTTCATACTGTGAGAAGGGGTTTGGGGAGCAGGTGGAAGGCTGTGGTTTCAATGTGTCCTCCAGGCTCCTGATGCCACTGGGTTGAGAGGTGCCATCTTTAAGAGATGAGTGATACTGTTCTCGTGCAATTTGCCCCATCTCTCACCCTCTCTTGACCTTCCACCTTCTGCCGAGGGAGGACGCAGCATGGATGTCCTCAGCAGGAGCGGTGGCTTTGGCTCCGCAGCCTCCACAGCGGCAGGAAGCAAGCCTCTGTGCCTTTTAGAATGGAATACATGCCAGAAGCTGGCCATCCAGACAGGAGGTGATGAGGACTGAGCGCTTGTCCTCTGCTGGTCCATCTGGGCCAAGGCTAGAGGTTGGTGTGCTGGGGATGTGGGGGTAACACCAACCCCGCCTGGGCCCGGAGTCACATGAGGCTCAAAGAAGAATGGACCTAGGGAGCAAAGAGGCTGAAACCAGCCTTGAGCTGTGCCTACCTCTTTAGCTTTCCACAAAGGACCAGCAGTGTGGCGGACTCCCTGCAGTGGCTGGACTCACAGGGGCCAGTGCCACCTTCACGCATGGCCCGTCAGTCACCGTCATTCCTCATGTGTCAGCTTCCGTCCCTGGCACACACCTGGGACAGGGCAGCTTGCAGCGAGGAGAGGTTCGTGGTGGTGCGGCCTCAGAGCTTTCAGTCCCTGCGTGGCTCTGATCTGGGGCCTGCAGCCGCTCTGGACCCGCGGCAGGGGCGCATGGTAGAGCTGGCTGCTGCTCTCTTGGAGGACAGGAAGCACAGATGGAGGGGGCAGGGCCCAGAAGCCTTCCAGGACACGCCCCCAGGGACCTCACTTCCTCCCACCAGGCCCCACCTCCTGCAGGGTCCACCAGCTGGGGACATCCAAGACATACGCCATGACACCTTACAAGCACACACTTCAGATCGTCAACTGCGGGTGATCTGTGAGGTCCATAGGATGCCGCCCAGAGTTCCCATCTGCTGTCACTGTTTGCTTTTGAAAAAGAAAGTTTCATTTACAACACTGTTTACAGAGCAAGATTCGCAACCCGTTAAAAGTCCCCTCTAGCAGGTGAAGTTCTCGAGGACATGGCTGTTGACCCGGCTGTGCCCAGTTGCATGGCGCAGTGACCCACACATCTGTCCGAGGGATGTGTCACACTGCTGGGACAGTGTGAGTGCCCGTGAGCATCTGAGGGGCCGGCTGTGGCACTGGGGAGCCAGGAGCATGGAGGACGAACACAGAGTCAAGTGGGGCAGGGTGTGAAGACACCCCTGCCTCCTGGTGTCCCCAAGAGCTCTGCACACCAGTGCCACTAAGTGTCTGTTGTTAATATTATTTCCCAATCTTGCACGAGTGCCTTATAACATGCTGTCTCTAAATAGCTGAGGAAGGCTAGGTATGGAAGCTTTACATGCATGCTTGTAAAAATTCTACTGAAACCCTTCAAGTGCATCTGCAGATGACAGGTAATTGGCAGTTTGCCTAATTTTTTGTGCCAAGGGACACAGGTGTGCCGGCGTTTGGCAAGGACAAGACATTGTTGCATAATAAGATCCCAGGCCCCTTCCCGGGTTTGCCTCCAGTCTTTTTAGTGGTTGCATCTGAAACCTTTGTAGGAGCCCAAACACTGTTCTGAGCTGCGTTTCCATCAGACCGAGCTTAGGGAAACACCGGCCAGCTGGGAACCTGCGTGAGTGCAGACACACACACACACACACACACACACACGTGTGCACACACACACCAAGGGCCTTAAACATCCAGCAAAGCCCGCCACATCTCTCAGTCATCATGTATGCCTTCACAAGATGCAGAGCCCTTTGGCACATGCCACCAGCCACTTTGGTCCACAGAACTGAGGAGCACGGGGAAGAGCCAGCCTGGCTGGTGTCTGGCTCCACTGTCACCGTCATGCTGGCTGGGTGACCTTGTCCCGCTGGTCCCTCCCTCTGAGCCTTGGTTTCCTCGGCTGTGGACTGGCGCAGCCTCCTGAGGTGTCACGTGTGGGAAGGGTCTTGGGAGCTGGTGTTTGGGAGATGTCTGGTCACCAGTGGCTGAGCCGCGTGACCTCTTGGAAGTCTGAACTTGTGCGCACTTTGACGTCAAGAGGAAGGTTGGCCTGGGTTCCGCAGCTCGTTTGTCCAGGGCCCCTTGCTCGGCCTGCTGCCCCTGTGGGGTGGCAGTGGGCAGTAGAGCCACTTGGAGGAGGCTTCTGGCAACTGAGCCTGGGCCTCTTCGCACCTGGGCAGCAAGGCCACTTCCCTGGCAGAGGGCAGTGCTTTCTCCAAGCCATGTGTGGCTTTCTTCCTTCTCCATGGCCCACGGGAGGACTGGCCACGTGGCCTCTGGCTTCTGAAGGACCACAGGGTCCTCGGTGTGTGGATGCCTGGGCATGGAGCTTCTGCTGTGTCAGGAAAACCTCATTTTCCTCAGTGGCTCCCTTCGGGGTCTCTGTGTTGGGAATCACGTGACCCAGCCATCAATGTCCACGCCCTACCTCTGCACGTTAGAATTCTAAGATGTGCTCAGGAGGAGCTCTGCTGATGGCAGGGTGGTGCCCAGATCCTGTGCCACTGATGCTGGCACTGAGGTGTGTGGGCATCGTGGCTGCTGGCACCTCTCCTGGGTGCTGTCAACGGTGGAAATGATGGGCTCCATCAGCCTCAGCATCTCGAGAGTCCAGCCTTCCGCAGAGAAGCGACGGAGCCATGTGTCCACAGAGGCACCCGAGGGGGGAGTGCCCGGCAGACCTGGAAGCCCTCTCTTGGAGTGCAGGCTGCGGGCAGGCATGGCTGAATCTTACGGCTATTTTCTTGGGTGGTTCTTAAATACTCTGGTGTTCCCTTGGTCCTGGTGCACTGGGAGGCCTAGGGGAGAGGCTGAAGAGCCTTCACACCTCTCTTCATACCTGGCCACCAGAGAGTTCCCTGTGGGGACGTCTTCCTGTGGCTCCCCGTCTTGCCAGGCCATCATCCTCCTGGCATGCACCAGGTGCTTCAGCAGGTAGATTCCCTTCAGCAGCTCTGATGGGAGCCACTGGGTCACCCGGGACAAGTCCTGCTGTCCAGGCACCATGCTGTGGCCGGGCAGTTCTGTGTTTGGAGAAGGGTTTCTTGCTATACTGAAACGTGCCCCCTGGGTGAGTGCCTTGTTCCTCGTCCTGAACCCAGGCCCTGCGAGCTGCAGCCCCACCTGTACTGTGGCCATCAAGCCCACCTTGGCTTACCTTCCTGTCTATCTTCACAGCTTTAACTCAGTTTATCCTCCAGATGTGTCTCATCACATGATCTGAGGACTCTCGACGTCCCAGTCACCACCTTCCAGCTTTATGTGGGTGGAGGAGGCCTAGGCGCAGCCAGGCCAGTGCTGCTCTGGGGGCTACTTGGCAGGGCTCTGTCCACTCAGCAGATGTTAGTAGGTGTTCATCGTGTGCTGGTCTCTGAGGACACGATGCTCAGCCAGGAATGGCACAGTCCCCGGGTGGAGGACTGAAGACTCATCACCTAGTGGACCTCGTTCCAGGGCTGCTCTGTTCTCCCGACATTCGGAGTTCTGCAGTGGGACTTTTGGAGGACGTCACTTTGATAAGGCTCCAGCTACGTGGCCGCATCTTCAACCTGACAGTTGATTTACAAGCCAGTGAATTGTTTCTCCGTGGCTTTGTCAAAAATGCGCTGCGTAAGCCTACTTTTAAGAAGTTTATCTGACTTGTTGATCAAAATGTCCATCAGGACAGGGTCATGAGTGGAGCCTGTGCAGCCCACTGTGACCCCCTTTAGGAGGCCTGGACACCAACACAGGGACCTTCCACATGATCCAGTCCATCGCTCCTGTTGTTGGGTTTCTCCCCCCGAGTTTCATTGAAGAGAGGAATTCAGGCTTGTTTGAGTAAATTGCCTTTGCCGGTCAGCTGTTGGGATAAGATTCTAGAAGGATCAAAAGTGGTGCTCTCCTGCATCTCCCACCATCTCTGCAGTGTCCGACCTGCCATCGTCCCTGGTCATCATGGGGAGGCCTCGAGTGTCCTCCACTCCACCTTGGCTTCTTTCCTGTTGTCTAACAGGTATAGGAAACCAGAAATCCTTGCGTGTGGTGTGCTGTGAAGCCAGATTAAGCGTCTGAAGGAGAGTTTCCCAAGAGATTAATTCTGAAGATCCAGTTATTAATGGAAAAACCAAATCACTGAGGTGAAGCTTAGATCCTTTCTAATTATAACTGAGCTGGGGAAATCAAAGGCTCTGTGCAGCGTAGAGAGACGTAATGTGAGTGTTTTTCCCAACCACGGAGCTAAATTTGGGAATATGCCCGGTCCAGCTAGTGAGGAATTCAGGGGCCTCCCTGGTGATTTCAGGGGCCTGCCTGGACCCCCGGGGAACATGAAAACACTGTCCCTTTGCTAAGTCCCTATTCCCAGCATTGGAGAACTGATTCCCCAGGCCACAAGACAGCCCTCTGGAGGCTCATGTACTTCTTAATGAAGCCCATGCAGCGAATCGCGGGTGCAGATCCCAAATGTTCTGCCGCTCCTGCCCCGGCTGTTCACGGAGCCTTAAGCGGTGCCGGCACCGCCTCCTCTTCTCAGCTGATTTTCAGGAGGGTGTGCCGCAAGGACCAGGGCCTAACGAGTCTTGCGTTTACCAGGTGAGGAGGCCCTTACGTTTTCTCTGGGCTTTAGTTGAGAATTGTGACTGTGCAGCTTGTGGAAAGCAGCCTTCCTCTCCACCGAGGTCAGTGGAGAGTCATCTCAGAGATGATCTCTGGGCTTTCTACAAAGCACTTCTGATGGGCAGCTCCTCCCCCCAGATGGGTCAAGCCCCTCCACCATCTGCCCCTTCACCAGTATCTGTGGTCCACATTTACCTCTCTGCTCACATTCGACTGTCTCTCTGCCTCAGCAGACCGAGTTGTCCCTTTGTGTTTTGGGGGGTTGTTCCAGGACCCCTGCAGACACTGAGACCCATGCTTGCTCAAGTCCCTGTATGACGTGCTGCCATATTGGCACAGCACCCACACGCAGCCTTCTGTGTACCTTGGGTCATCTCTAGATTACAGCATCAATGCTACACAGATGGTTGCTATACTGTGTTGTTTAGGGACTAAGGACAAGAAGAAAGTCTCTGCATGTTCAGTAGGACACTATTTCTTTTGAATATTTTTGATTCGCAGTTGGATAAGCCCATGGGTATAGGACCTGCGATGTGGCTGGCTGGCCATGTAAGATTCTTAACATGCCTCATTTTGTACACCATGTACTGACCCCGGAATCTGGTATACAAGAGGTGCTTGACTTAACCCAGAGTTGCAATTGAAGTTTTTCCTGAAGATGTGAAATTTGAACTTGTCATACTCCTGCAGGATTATGCTAGGAAACTTCTTTAAGAATCATGTGGGTGGTTGGATGGACAATCGTTAGGGTCTCTGCACTGGGGATTTTGAAACTGGCCACAGTGTTGGGCTGTCCCAGGCCCACGTAACTGAGCCTGCTTCCTGTATGTGGAGGTCTCTGAAGAAGAGAAGTCTTCTCGTTAGAGAGTTTGTGGCCTGGTCAGGGACGGGGTGGGGGGTGGCCTAAATTGATCATTACAAGACCACAAGTCACCATGAGCTAATCGAAGACACTGGAAGAGTAGGATCTGGGGAGAAAGGAGTGGTCTCCGTGGCCTGGGGTCTGGGTGCCATTTGGAGAAGTGAATGGTCACAAACTGTACCTGGATAAGCCTCTGGACTGTGCATCTCCAAGCCAACTGTGTCAGTTCTAGTTTTAAGACGTTGCATACAGCGAAGAGCAGTAGATTGGGCTGTGGATGAACCTGGCAAGGTGGGAAATCACATGCAGAAAGGGTCCAGTGCCAGCCAGACCGTGAGCCAGGGCCACCCACCATGTTCTCTGCTGGGCTTATGCTGCACTTTCTGGTGGCTCATGTGCCACCGCTGGCCTCTTTTTTCAAAGAAAGTAATCAAGGATCTCAGACACAATCAATCTCCTTTTCATGTTTTCATTAGTGCATCATGGGTATATGTAATAGTGGGGTTCATTTTAACTGGATGAGCATGGAATGTCATTGGCTCCACTTCAGTCCCCAGAGCTTATTTCCCTCTGCTCCTCTCTCACCGTTTCCCTTTCTGACTCTATGGGTCTTCTATCTGTTTGTAGTTTTTAAAATATTGCTCCGTAGATACACAGAACAGCGAACTTCACTGTGGCCCATGTGTGCATTGGTGCTTTGGGCAATGTCATTCCACCAGTCCTCTCTTTGCCCATCCTTTATCCCTCCCCATCAATCCCCTTCCTCTCTCTATGGATCCCCCCCTCCATTTTCATGGGACACCCCCTCCAACACACTTTCCCTTACTTTGTTCTAGCTTCTGCATAGGAGAGACAATATTTGACCCTTGACCTTCTGAGTCTGGCTTATTCCACTTAGCATGATGTTCTCCAGTTCCATCCGTTTTCCAGCAGATGACATCATTTCATTCTTCTTTATGACTGAGCAAGTTCTTTATCCATTTGTCTGTTGATGGGTACCTGGACTGGTTCCATAACTTGGCTATTGTGAATTGTGCTGCCCATATCACTATAGTATTTTTGGACACATACCTAGGAGTGGGGAAGCTGGGTCACATGGTGGTTCTATTCCTAATCTTTTTGAGGAATCTCCATACTGCTTTCCAGAGTGATCGTATCAATTTGCAGTCTAACCTTGTATGGATGTGCCTTTCCCCTGACATTGTTGTCAGATTTATTTGCATTCTTGATGATCGTCATTCTAACTGGAACAAGATGAAACTTCAGCGTAGTTTTGATTTGCATTTCCCTGATTGACAGGGATGGTAAACACTTTTTCATGTATTCATTGGCCATTTGTATTTCTTCTTTGGAGAAGTTATTTTTTCCATGTATTAATTAGGTTGTTTGTTTCCTTGGTGTTAAGTTTTTTGATTTCTTTATATCCCCTGTCAGAGTCCCAACTGGCAAAGGTCTTCCCCATTCTGCTGCTCTCTCTTTAGGATCTTGATAATTTCCTTTGCTGATCAGAAGTTTTCTTATCAGCACAGTGTAGTGATACAGGCAAATCCATGCTTACAGGAGCAGTATCATCCCACTTTGTAAGTCTTAGTTTTATTTTCTGAGTTTGAAGAGTCTTGTTAAGGAAGTTGTTTCCTGTACCAACATGTTGGAGTGTTGGGCCTGCATTTTCTTCCAGCAGTTGCAAAGTTTCTGGTCTAATTCCCAGGTCTTTGATCCACTTTGTGTTGACTTTAGTGCACAGTGAAAGATAGGGATCTAGTTTCATTCATCTACACGTGGCTATCTGGGTTTCCCAGCATCATTTGTTAAAAAGCCTGTCTTTTTTTCCAATATGTTTTTGGCACCTTTGTTGAGCATCACATGATTTTGTTGATATGGATTTGTTTTGTGTCTTCTACTCTATTCCATCAGTCTTCGTGTCTGTTTTGATGCCTGTGCTATGCTGGTTTTTTTTTTTTTGTTGTTGTTACTATAGCTTTGCAGGATAATTTAACTGCATTCAATAGAATTCAGCATCCTGTAATGTTAAAATGCTGGAGAAATTAGGAATGCAAGGAATTTACCTCAATATTATAAAGCTATGTATGACAAACTCAAAGCCAACATCATACTGACTGGAGAAAAACTGAAAGCATTTCCCTTTAAAATCAGACACAGGAGAAAGCAGTACACTCTCAGCACTTGTATTCAATGTAGTTCTTTTTTTAATTTTTTTTTAAAGAGAAGGACAGTGAGAGAGAGAGAGAGAATCAATTTTTTTAATTGAGTTTTTCACATGGCCTTCATTGCTCTGACACTTAGTTGTGTATGTGGGTGCTGGGGTTTGAACCTGTGTACTTGCACAAGCAGGGCAAGTGCTGTAACCATGGAGCCACCACTCCAGCTCCTCCAATATAGTTCTTGAAACTCTAGTCAGAGCAATTAGGCAAGAGAAGGACATTAAAGGGGTACAAATAGGAAAAGAGGAAGTCAAGCCATCTCTGTTTGCTGATGACATGATCCTATACGTAGAGACCCTAAAACTGCACCAGAAGACCTCTAGATCTGAATTCATCCAAGTAGCTGGATATAAGATCAACACTTAGAAATCAATAGCTTTCCTATATTCCAACAATGACTCTGCTGAGAAAGAAATCAGAGAAAACATCCCTCTCACAATAACCTAAAACAAAAACAAAAACAAAAAACTTGACAATTAATCTAAGCAAGGAGGTGAAAGATCTCCACAACGAGAACCATAGGATGTGGAAGAAAGAACTTGAAGAAGACACAAAGTGTGGAAAGACCCCCATGTTCATGGATAGGCAGAATTAACATCGTTAAAATGGCCACACTACCAAACACAACATACAGATAAACACCGATGAGATTCTTCGTGGAACTAGGAACAAAGTCCTAAATTTCATTTGGAAGAATACGAGATGCAGAGTAGCAAAAGTAGTTTAAACCAAAAAAGCAGTGCTGGAGGCAACACAATACCAGGTACACCCATGTCCTCAAGCTTCAATCCTGTGCTTTGGCCCTTGCCCTGAAGATGAGTGCTGTCACGGCAGGACTGAATCCAGCTCCATGGGCCTGAGGAGTGCCACCCCTTAGTAAGAAAGTCCTTGAGGGACAGGGACCTCAAACTAGTGACAAGGAGCAGTTTAGCGGCTTACTTGCAAGTCAGAGGGGAACCAGGTTGAATTAAGGGGATAAATCCAGGAGAAAAGGAGGCCATTCCCGGGAGGTCGTGGCCCACCTGCTAAGGGCCTGTCACTGGCCCTGTTCTACCTGCTCACAAGGCTACCTGGGCATGTGGGGGCTGAGGCCAGAAGGCAGATGCCCTGGTTACAGACACCCTTAAGGAAGACACATCCCACAGTGGTTCTGGTGACCTTGGTGAAGCCCCGTGTTCCCACGGCAGCAGTGCTGGGGTCCTTGTTTATTAAGGGAAAGTAACTCCTGAGCTGAATCATTCTTCAGAGGAGCATAAAGGAACTCAGAAGTGCCACAATGTCTTGTCTATAATGACTTGCATTTAACAACACCACCAGCCTAGCACGTGGAGAAATGAGCAAACAGGAATCCTACTCAAGGAAGGAGGAGTAAACACCCAGCTCAGAGGGAGCGGATGTTGCAGGCAGCAGAGGCCACGAAGCAGCTAATTGGGTGTGGTAAGGAACCCAAGGAGGAGCACGCACCTAGCAGATAGACAGGGCCCTGAACAGAACTGCAATGGGCACCCTAGACCATCAGCGCTCAGAAACAGAAGGCAAGAGCCTATGGGACCGACCTCACCGAGGATCGAAAATGGCAGAAGTAAGAATCGGTGAACTGGAGAGTAATCAATAGGAATTACGTTTCCCAAGAGCAGAGAAAGTGTTGAAGGAAATCAAGAGAGCCTCAGAGGCCTGCGAGATGCCATCCAGCTGCCTAAGTGCAACCGAGTTCCAAAAAGGGATGGGAAAGATAATGGGGGAGAAAAGGATGTTTAAAGAAATCTAAGTTTGATGACGGGCATCAAGTTACTAATACAAGCAGGTCAAAGGACACCCAGCAAGATCAATCTAAATAAAACCACACGCAGGCCTGAAAGCTAAGTTACTGAAATCCAGATGTAAACATGAAATGCTAAAAAGAAGAGTGGCATGTTTCATGTCCAAATTTCTGCGTGCGTTCGCCAGAATCAAGAGCGGTCAAAAAGACAACATGAGGGCACTCGTAAGTGATTCAGTGAGAAGTCTGTACACCAGAACTTGGTGTCTGTGGGACTGCTCTGAACCATTGGAGGGAACAGACGCTGCAGAGCTGCGCCATCCTCGATCAAAGCTGCTGGCAAGAGCGGAGGCCCTGCAGCCTCCCTAGGAGTGAAGACGCCAGGCAAAGTGCACACCAGGTTCCACAGACTTAGGGCCAGTGAGGGAGGGTGAAGACAGTGGTGTTGTTTCTTATACTTATTGCAATTTCAAATGATAACATCGTGGATGTATTGGGTTAGATAAGACATTAATGATATTGTTAAGAAAAGGTGAAAGAAGGTATTTCAGATAAACAAGTTTAAGGTAATTTGTATTCAGCAAACACACTATACGCAATGCTAAATGAGGTTCTACTTAAAAAGAAATAGCAGGTGTAAATGCATTTAGAAGATGTGCTGAAAATCACTGGGATTGTGACTACGTACACAGACACGAAAGGCTATATAAATGATTTTTTTCCTCTCTAAATTTTAAAGAAAACAAAAAAATTTCTTAAAATGCAAATTACAAATAAAACTGTATTCTGAGGTATGTCACACACAGTATGTACGAAGGCAACAACTTGGAGAAGGACACAGCTATAGTTTTGAAAGCTTCCCCTATTTCATGTAAAGTGACATGGCATTAAGTGTAAATGGACTACGCTAGATTGTGGATGTAGATTGTAATCCCTAGAGCAACCATTACGTTTCCAAGATAAAGTGTTGCTGAAAATCTAGCACAAAGGGCTGGAGTGGTGGCTCAGCAGTTACAGCACTTGCATGGTGCGCACGGGATGCAGGTTCGAACCCCAGCACCACGTACACAACCAAGTTTCAGGGCAACAAAGGCCACATGAAAAACTAAATAAAATTGATTCTCTCTCTCTCTCTACTGTCCCTCTCTCTTTCAAAAAAAATCTAGTACAAGAAATAAAGTGGAATGTCAAAAAACTTTAATGATGCAAAAGAAGGCAGGAAGAGAGGAACGAAGAAACAAAATGAATAGCGAAATGGTAGAACTTAAACCATATTGTTAATTAGAAGACAGACAAATGGATTCATATACCAATTTGAAATCAGAGATTGCCGGCCTGAATAAAAATGCAGGACAGACTACATGTTGTCTTAAGAGATGCACTTTAACTTTCAAAGACAGGAACAGACTAACGTACACCACCCCCCAAGCGATTCAAGCAATGACCATCAGAAAGCTGGAGTAGGGCTGGGTGGAGCTTGGCACTGGTGTGCTTGCCTGGCACATGAGGCCCCAGGTTGGATCCTCAGCACTGCAAACAACAAAAACAAATAACAAACTAGACAAAACAGACTTTGAGGCAAAGTGTATTACCAAAGCTAAAGGGGATCACAACAGTAAGAGCCTACATCTGCAAGTTATAATGGTTAGAAATCTGGACAAACTTAACACAGTTTCTAAATACATGGACCTAAATGGAGGGGAGAAGGGGAAAGAGAGAGAGAGAGAGAGGGAGAGAAGAGAACATGTTTAAAAACTCTGTTATTAGTAACTGATAAAATAACTAAAATAAAATCCAGTAAAAGTATAGAATGTAAATGATAAATTATTATAAGTCCATATATTCATGAATGCATACTAAATTATAAGCATCAATGACTTAGCTGACATCTATGGGAATTCCTCCCAACGCAGCAGAGCTAGGCCATTTTCCAAGCATACGTGCTTATCGGGATATCCATTTGCTGAGTCATAAAACAGCTCTTAAGACACTTTAAATTATTATAGAATGTGTCTTCTGGCCACAGTGGCATTTGAAATCGATAGGAACAGGAGCTCTAGAAAGGTCCTAAATATTTTGATTTTACGTGAACTTTAATAAATCCCATACATCAAAGAGAAAGATCTCAATGGAAACATAATAATTTAAGCAGAATGAAAATGAAAACACCCTATACAAGAATTTATGGAATATAGCTAAAACAGTGCTTTGAGGGAATCTTATAGATCTGGAATGCTTATTTTATTTTTTTTAACTTTTTTAAAAATTAGAAGCATATAGAGATACAATTGAGGGGGAAACATTATCAAACCAACAGTAATCAATGTATATATACTTTGTTATCCAGGGGAAAAGCCAAAACATGGATGACCACCATGGGTTTCACCTGTTGCAGTTTCCCCCAGAAGAACTCATGCATTAAATGGGTATCTCGTGGAGGAATGACATCGGCTTCTGGGATGGTTCCCCCATATTCCCACTCTCCAGTCTCCTATGAGTTCCTCATACACCTTCCTCCATCCACATCCCCCTCCCTACGCCTCCAAGTATCCTAGGGAGCCATCCCCCTATTACTCTGAGAGTCTGGAATGCTTATTTCAGAAGGGAGGTGATTTGCATCAATTTCCACATTATGAATACAGAAACAACTGAGTACATTGAGTCCAAAATAACTAGAAGGAAGGACATGGTGGAAATTAGAGCAGAAATAAATGGGACAGGAGCAGCTAAAAAACAACTGAAAATAAACAATGTCCCACTCGGTCTTTTAATAATACTAACAAAATAAAAAACAACTTGGTAAGAAAAATTTAGAGAAAAATGACAAAATGTCAATTAATAATATCACTAAAGAAAAGTGGGAGATCACCTCTGATCTCACAGATATCAAAAATTTAAAAAATATAAAAATTTTATGTCAATAAATTTGATGAATTTATTAACAATTTGTCAATGAATGAAAAATTGAAATGGAAAAATTTCTCAAAAATTCTACTTGTTAAAAATGACACACGATGAAAGAAAAAGTCTAAATAGCTTTATATCTATCAAAGACCTAAACTTTCTATCAAAATAATTCCCACAAAATTAATGCTAAGTTCAGATGATTTTACTGATGAATTTCTTTCAAATATCTAAGGAAGAAATCTTAGCATTCTTATAATATTCTTCTGCATAACAGAAAGAATATGTTCAAACTTTTGTTATGAGGACAGCACAATTGTAATATCAAAATCTGACAGTGGAGTCATAAGAAAAGAAAGGCTTCAGACCAATATCTCTTAAGAAGATGAAAGGTAGAATCCTTAACAAAGTATTAGCACATTGGATCCAATAATACATAAAAAGGTTGATAGATCATGACCAAATAAGCTTTATCCTATAAATGTAAAGTTGGTTTAATGTTTGAAAATCAACACAAATCACTTTAGTAATTGAATAAAGAAGAAAGCAATATATTTACTTCAGTGCAGAAGAGCATTTGACAAAACTTAAAACCCATTTAAGATCAAAACTCTCAGGAAACTAGGAATAGAAAGGAACTTTTTCAATGTGATAAAAGGCATCTACAAAAACGCTCATGTAACTTAATACTTAATGTTGAAAGACTGAATGCTTTCCCTCTAAGATTGGGAACAAGGTAAGAATAACTCTATCATCACTTCCATTCAGTGTTGTACTGGAGATTCTAACTAGTGTGGAAAGACAAGAGAAAAAAAATAAAACGCGTACAGATTAGAAATGAAGAAGTTAAACTCTTCTATTCATAGACAATATTACTGTTTACACAGAGTACACTAAATTCTTGACAACAACAAAAAAATCTTATTAGGACAAATGTGTACATTTAACAAGGTCTCAGGGTAAAGGTTGGTATAAAACACACTTGTATTGTTATATATTAGAAGCAAAAAATTGAAAAGCAAAATCAGTTCATGTGTGTAGCATCAAAAAGCATAAATTCTTCAAAAATAAAGTTAACAAAAATTAATATGTATCATATCTACAAAACTACAAGATATTGTTGAGAGAAAACAAAGAATAGTGAAATAAATGAAGAGATATACCATGTTCATGAATGGTCGATAATCATCTCCAATTTGATCTGTTTTTGTTTTCAACACAATCTCAGTCATAACCCCATAAAATTTAAATTGTTGATGGTAACATTGATATGGAAGCACAAAGAATATAGACTGGCAAAAATTGTGACTTTATGACAGTTGACTTAATGACTCATTAGAAGGTACAGTAATCAAACTGTGACTTTGAGGTAAGATAGGTGAGTGGGACACGGAATAGAATAAAGATTCCTGAGTCCACACTAATGTGGTCAGTTAATTTTTGATCAAGGCATTAGAAACAGGAAATTGTTTTAAACAAATGTTACTGGAATAATTTAACATCACGCATGAAAAAGAAACAGCCTAACTCACATCATAAACTTGAGATAGATTATAAACATGCTAGTAAAATACATCTTTTAGAAGAAAACGTTGGAGAATATCTCTATAACTTGGGGGTAAGAAAAAGTTTCTTAGACAAGATACATACAACAATATTCATCAGAGAAAAAAATTAATTAGACTTAAGCAAACTGGGGAAAAAACCTTCTGTTCATTAAAAAGACAGTTAATAAAAAGGGAGCGAGTAGGTCCAAATGAGGAGGGAGAAAATGGTCTGAATACACACAGGTGACAAGGACTTGCATGAAGACTATAATTCCTGTACTCGCTGATGGAAGGAGACTGCTGCCTTAAACAGTGGGCAAAGGACTGGAGCATCCATGTCACAAAGCAGCCTCTAGAGATGGCCATGCAGGCACATAAAGACGGCTCAGTGTCACAGCCATGGTGGTGGATGGCACCCCCACTGGGGGGACTAACCCTTTAAAAAGGGTACACTGGTATTCTGTTGCACTTCTCGTGGGCATATAAAGTGGTACCATCACTTAAAGAAAAAGGATTCTTGACGGTTTCTACAAAATTAACTCACACTGCCCCTTGGATGCAGTAGGTACACTCTTATATGTTTGTCAAAACAAAAGAAGAAAATAAAAACACCCAGTCCCAAAGAAAGCATGCATCCGAAACGTCTGTGTTCTCATGTCCATGCATTTATTCACAACGGCTAATACTGAAAAAGGCTCGGGAGGCCACAGTGGGTGGAGAATAAGTGATTTGTGCAGAGAAGTAATGAAGTGCTGGTAGAGCCAGAAATGTGGATTCTTCCCTAGTCACTCAGCTGAGCAGAGGCCAGACCTGCCCAAACCCATCTAGAGTGGCTCTGTTAGGTGACATTCAAGTGCAGGCTAGCCTGATGAGTGGGGACATCTGCGTGAGCATCCGTGTCTGTGAGAGGCAGGCCCTGTGGGGGAAGGGCGGAACACACCTTCTGAGGCGGTATGGGTTCCGCAGGTGTAACTACGCATCCAAATTATTCAGTTAAGGTTTGTGATTTCAACCAATTTGAATCTCCTCTAAGAGGAAGATTAGAGCAGCAGCAATTGAGGATCATGTGAGAAGCCAGTTTAGGCCTGTGACACAAGACAGCAGAGGGCCGAGCTTTGGCGGGACTCAGTGTGGTTCCAGGGCTCAGTTTACCACCTTGTGCATGTTGACGATGGCGGTTAGCGGTGGTGATGTCCCTGGCTTGCCTGACTAGTGGTGTCTTGGTCACCACCAGATCTGGGTGTAGTGTTAAGGCAGGGGCTAAGGACCGTCCTGGGAGCAAGCCAGAATGTGGGGTCCGGACCTGCATGAGGCAGGACGTTGGCTGGAGGCCAACACTGAGCATTGGGCAGAGAATCCTGGGCACGTCTCCTGGCTCCTCCATGACTGGTCCAGCCCGCTGGGGCATCTGTGGTGAGGACACGGACTCCAGGGCCGTAGGGTTTCACGTCTGTGCTGTGTGAGGAGAGGGTGGAGACCATGCCCACTGGCTTCCTGGACCAAGGGGCTTTTAGGCATTGCCTTTCCACCACCCGCAATCCATGCTAATGAGAAAGGAGGTGGCGGTGGAGGGTTGGCTGCTGAGCAGCAGCTCACGGGGTCTGGATGTGCACACGTGACCTGGGGACAGTGGGTGATTCCACTGCAGGAGTGCAGTGGTCGTCCCACCCACTAGGAAGGGGGCCGTTCCCCTCACTGTCTTCTGGTTTTCTGAGTTCTGGGTGCTGACGGTGAGAGAGGTGATGTCGTGTATGGAGAGAGTTCAAAGTTTGGAGAATTGCTCGGGAGCTGCTGCACTGTTCACCAGGTCACCTGTGGCTCTTCATTCGATGTCTACATTGCCATCATCACCCCAACTGCCAACTGTAGGTGGTTGATCCAGAATCTGTTTATTGGAGCGATAGTTGGGTACTTGTTTGAGAAAGGAAGATCTGCCTCAGGTAACCATTTTTTCAAAGTAAGAGGCTGAGTTGTTGTACAATCAAAATACAATATGAATTTGCTCCTAAACCAGAGTTACTCCCACATTACCCACATCCCAATCTCTTGATTCTTCTATATTATGCTCTTATGACCTATTATAAATCTCTCTCTCTCTCTCTCTATATATATATATATATATATATATACCTGTCTCTCTGTATGTACATGTATGCATGTACATATATATGTAAGATTATGAGTTTTCCAGAATTAAATTATTGTGTAAGTATTATTTGATGCCTAGGGGGTAAAGAGCATGCTACATTGTTGGTTGTCTCCCTACATCCCTCCCTGACTTCCCTCCCTCTCCCATGCCCCCACCACTGCCCTCCCCATTCTCTCCCTACATGTCTATGGTTCCCCTAGATTATGTGTTGCTACGCCACTGCTGGGTCTAATACACGAGTTTGAGTACTTTTCACCCAAGCCTGGGTTTAGCTCCAGCCTCCACAAATGAGGGAAAACATTCGACCCTTGACTCTGGGTTTGGCTAACTTTGCTCAGCATGATTTCTTCCACTGCCATCCATTTACCTTCCATGGATGCAATATCATTGTTTCTAATAGCTGAGTAGAATTCCATGGTGTATATGTACCAGAGCTTTTGGATCCATTCATCCAGTGAGGGGCATCTGTGTTGGTTCCATGATTTAGCTATTGTAAACTGAGCTGCTATGAACATTGATCTAGCTGTGTTGCTGTAATGTGTTGCCTTTAACTCCTCTGGGAAAATACGTGTAAGCCTTTTTGAAGCTAGGTTTTTGAGGACACAGAGTTAAGGTGCCAGGTGAGCACAAGCACCAAGCTCAGGTGTGCCCTGGCAGTCTCCATCCTATCAAAGGTTTAGGTAGTCTGGGCTTTGTAGCATGACTATTCCTGGGCCTTTGCTCGAGCTCCAGTTTGCCTCCCCAATGCTGATCCACATTCTGTTCATTCTCATGTGCTAATTCAAATCCTAGTCCTATCATAAAGACTTCCCTGGTGATTTTGTGTAAGAGAAAAATGCAAATTAAATAAATATAATCAGGCTACGATAGTGCTTAAGAATGCATGCTAACTAGTTGTTGTCCCTTGCCGGCCTTTCCTGTGATCTTGCCCTCTTCTTCAAGAGACACCTCTGCTCAGGATGACTGGGATTTGACAGCAGGGGTGGCACTGACGTTCATCTTTTGACATCTCAAATAGGAATTTTACGAAGAGGCAGTGATCCTGAATTCCAGGATTGGTCAGGACAGGGAACCTTCTCTAAACTCCTGTGTTTTCCTTCATCTGTTGGGAACGAGGTCTGAGGAGAGGAAGTGATGTCTGGGGTCTCTACCCCAGAGCCAGCCTGTGACAGCGTGTGGCGCGCTCATTCCTTCTGACCACAGGAGTGTAGAGAGCAGACAGGAGAGGCTCTGTCTACCCTGCCCCATGGAGTCCAGGTCCGCAAGACCCACCTTCCTGCCCCACATGAAGCTCTAGATTTTGGTCCACATCCAAGATGGCACTGAGCCCAATGTGCAGCTTTCCCATGGTCTCTCGGAGGGCAGGAGGGGAACCCAGATATCCTGGGTCCTGCTGAAGAGGTGCAGAGGTGCCGGTGGCACTGTGTGTGTGCAGAGGCTGGGGCCAGGATCAAGCTGTTCATACCAGGATTTCAGTACTAGGGCCCTGTGGCCGTCCTGTCCTGCCTTCCCCTGCTCTGCAATGTGATTCTCTGCTACGCAGCCATTCATGAAGGAACCCAGTGAGCTTCAGAACGCTGCCTTGTTTTGCTAACTTGCTGGAGTCCCAGTTGCACTGTTCCCAGCAGGGGTCAGAGAGCTCTGAGGACTGAGTGTTCTCACATTTATTTTGCACCCCGTAGCAGCCAGTGTAGTTCCCAAAACATACACGTGTCGCATGCAGGAGTGGACTGAAGGGACACAAAAGTGAGCTGGTAGGTTCTGTTTAACTGGGGCCTGTGCCTCTGTGCCCCAGGTGACCGTGCCCACGAGACCCTGAGCGCCCCATGTTTCATCCATGTACTTGATAGAAAAGCAACGGCTGCCTTCAACGATGTGAAATGTATCTCCACCCCCGGATTTCATTAAGTGGTGGCTTTTAAAATATTTTAAAGTTCTTCTTGTTCAAAAAATATCTCTAGCAGTACACAGAGCATTATTTAAAATTGGAGAGACCCTTTTTAAAATTTATTTTTAATTTTTTTTTAAAGAGAGAGAATCAATTTTATTTATTTTTCCGTCTGGCCTTTGTTTCTCCAACACTTAGTTGTGTATGTGGTGCTGGGGTTCAAACCTGGGTCCTTGTGCATGCCAGGCTCTTTTAATGAACTATTTTGTGTGCAAACTTTTTGTTTAATGATTTTGGCCTCTCCCTGGAGGTCAGACCACGAGGCAGGAGGAGTGACTGAGTTCTGATCTGGAAGCACCTGGGTGCGTGTCTAGGAGTCAAGCTTGAGCCTTTGGAAGGCCCCAGGCACAACCAGAGGCTGCTGAGTCTCCTCCCCATTCTGGGTTGAAGCCCCTCCCACAAGGTGAGGCACAATGCCGGGTGTGCTGTCCTCCCTGTGGTGCGGATGTGTGCCCCTGCACCCTGTGCCACTGTCACCAATCCGGGTTCTCCATGTTCACCATCAACAGGCTGGAAGACGGAATCTCAGACCTGGGTCTGCAGAAACATCCCCATGCATTGAATCTTGATCTCCGTGACACACATTCCCTTGCACCAAGCAGCCTGATGCTCTGCCAACCTGCCTCTTAAGTTACAAACCTGCAGAGAGAGAGAGAGAAAATTTCTGAAATTTGTGCTACAGAACAAAACCCATCCCTTTAAAAATTTATGTGCAGCTGCACCCAAGAATGATGGCTCTCTCACATCTACCAGGGACTAGCAGACAGTGCGAGCCCTATAGAAGGCTGGACGAGTCCTTGCTCATCAGAGCTCTGAAGTGCACTGGTACACAAAGCCACGAAGCCTCCTCAGCAGCACACATGAGGTCCCATGTTGAAACGGGTGCCTTGGACGCATTTCTCCACCTGCTGAAATGAGATTCCTGGGGAGTCCGGGATGTAAAAGTGTTTACAATACATATCTGAAACCTCACTGTCATCTGTTGGCTGCTTCAAAGTCGTGATAGTGAGCTTTAGGTGCCCACTGCTTCCCGATGTCACCGGGCCCACAAGCCTCGTGTCCAGTGTAAGTGCTCTCGGGGCTAATTAGAAGGAATTTGTCCACTTAATTAATAGAGAGTTGAGAAGACTCTGCCAGCACATTTTTCTTTAAGGTTTAGAATAGCAACATGAGTGTCCTAGTCAGAGACGCCTGCATGCAGGGACATGGAAGTCAGAACCTAAATACAGAGTCATCAGCGCCGTAAGCAGAACCAGTGTGCGGGGTCCTCTGTGTGGCCCCGCAGACAGAAAGGAGGGTCTCTTCCCCCACTCAGGAAAGACACACGCCTCTCATTTTAATTATTTATTTGTTTGAGAAGCTCAGTTTTTCTATCACATTATTGGGCTTTAATTTTGGTTAGCATCTCCAAATTTTTTTAAAATACAGATGTCTGGGTCCTGCCCTCAACCACTGAAATAATAATAATTTAAAATCCTGTGCATGTGGGGCTGGACAAGACTTGTCTTAAAGACCCCTGGGTCAGGCTAATGTAGCATTAGCCCAAGAATCACAGATCTGTGAGTCACACGCTGTTGCGCTATTTTAAAAACACCCTCACTACTCAAAGACTTGAGCATGTGTGCATAACAGCCTAAAGTTCCCGAAAAATAATAAATCAGAAGCCATAGTGGATATATTATTTTGTCCACTAGAAAATCTTTGAATTAATACATTTGAAGTTGCGTAAAAGCTACGTAGAGATGCTGAACGTCTAGTTTCATCTTCTTCAATTTCTGTTGAAATGGCTGGCAAGTAGGATTCAAACAAGATGGCAAAACGGACAGAAGTCTGGGAGAGGAGAATTTCAGCCCACTCCAATTTATCTTCTGGCTGTCTTCTCGTTCACGTTGAAGTCCAGAGGTTATAGTCTTTAAATCCTTTACCAGAACTAGAAGAGCCAGGGAGTCCAGGGGATGGGTGCTGGCCTTGTCACCGCAGGTCATGCAGTAGAGCCGTGAAAGGGGCTGCTGCGGGTGTTCCGTGGCCGGGACCAGCGCCCACCCCCGATGCCCAGGCTTCTGCCACCCGGAGCTCTGCACAGCACCCGGGGTCTGGGGTGAGCCTTTGAGGAGTTTTGGAGAGTTGCGATTGCATCCTGCCTGGGGTGATTTCGGGGCTCAGACTCATTTGCACTTGGTAAGAGCCGGTCTTCCGCATCTCCAGGCCCCTTCTTACTGACCGGAATGTCTAATGAGGTAGCCTACCCAGCTTGCATAATGAAGTTTACTGTACAGCTATTTTCGGTAGGCTGAAATCGGGGAAAGCTATTCCAGTGATGAGTCCCTGAATCTGCTGATTGTAGACATGAGTAATTCACAATACCCCATCAGTCACGAGGGGACCAGACAAGCTAATTGACCCACTTAACGGGGAGAGCTCCCCAAAGAGGGCTGTCTTTCATGGCTTAAGTCCCATTAATCAGCAGACGCTCGTTGGGCTCCTGCTGTGTGCCTTGCCTGATGCTGGAGCTGCAGGGGGACCAGGCATAAATCAAGACCCCTGTCTTGGAGGGTGCTTGTTTCCTCGCGGAGCAAGATGTGCATGCGATGCCACTGTGCGCACGACAGCGCTTACACTAGACTCATGAGGGGCACCAGAAAGAAAGAGCAAGAGAGACAGAGGAGGGACACCCAGGACAGAGCAGACCCCAGCGGGCCCCTGACACCTGCTGCCCCAGACGCTGCGGATGGCACCAAGCGCTCTCTTCTGGCTCCGTGCTCTGAAGTTCTCTGTTTCGGGCTTTCTGTTCACACAGGGGCTTTGCTCCTGCAAGGCAGAGTGGAAGCATCTGAACTTCCAGTCCCAAACTCCAAACTCCCGAAGTCCACTCCTTGTGGACCTGAAGCACAGCCTGAGGGTGCAGGTTGCTTCCCGCTGGAGTGGCAACTGCTCCCTGGGAGTGTGAGCCGTGCGAGTTGGTTGATGTCTTTCTTGGTTCACTTACAAGTCATGGACTGAAGTCAGGGTGATGGCTGTGTCCAGTTTACCCGAGAGCCCCTGTCCGCTCTGAGATGGTGCCGGGTGGCCGTGTGTGCTCACAGGAGCAGGTGAGTGCAAGGACCTTTCCCCCTGCCTGCTAACTTCACGGAGGAGCTCGAGTCTGGTCCAGGCCAAGGCAGGGCAGGGAGGGGCAGTGCCCAGAGCATCTCTGCACATTACTGAACAGCTTTACATGTTCTTGCTTTGAAGCATTTATTCATAAAAAGAGTTTTGCAAAGCAGTAGTTTTTAGTTGTGCACAGGCAGGAAGTGAGCTTTCATTTGAATAAGTGGCTACAAGCGCGCCCTGCTAGGTGGTGGTGTGGGTGGGTTTTCCTGTACACACTGCAGGGTCCTTTGGGCTAGTCCAGGAGGAGGCAGATGGCCCTCTGAGGGCCCCCAGGGGGGTAGAGGGGCAGCACCTCGTGGCAGGTTTCAAACAGCCCCGGATGAGGAAGGCAGGTGGCAGACACTGTTACAGAAGGCACTTCATAGTCCTCTCAGGGAATTTCCCTGGGAGGAGGCTGCCGTGCCAAACGTGATACGCTCCCTCCAAGGTGGCCTCTAAAACCCTGCACCAAAATGCACTCAGTCTCCTCTTCCCACCCCGTGTGCTCTCTCGCCAGGGCTCATTTCACACACTTTTGATTTGATTTGCAAATTCGCTATTGGATTTTAGAGGCATTATGTTCTCTAAGCTGGTGCCAAGATGCCCATCACGCGTTCTGCCTCAAGCTCTTGGGTGACATTCCAACTTTTGCTGGCCACCTTATACTCCTGCTGGGACACACCCTGAGTACTCACTAATAGTATCACCCCGGGGCCTTCGATTGCAGCAGGCAACCTTTGAGATAGACTCAAGCGGTGCAGGCATACGTTCTATTTGAGATATCCTGTGTCCCTAAGACTGTGTCACCACTCAGGGTGGCTCTGGGTGAAATGTCCAGCTTTCCCACACAGCATAAAAACTGTGCATCGATTCGGTGTGTTCAGTTTAACTCTGTCACACATAAAAGCCTCAGGTAGTAGTGAGAAAAGACCTACAAGACTGTCACGGAAGAGGTGGGGCTTGTTAGGAGGTGCTGTTTCGCAGCTTGGAGTAACTGGCATTGACTATTACAAGTGTCAGCATCTCTTCCCTGGTGTGGACACTTGAGGTCTTTAGGTACTGGATTCTGGTATCTGTGACCCTCCTTGCTCTCACCTCCTAGACTGGGTGGGGCAGGTGCTGTCCTGGTGAGGCCTTGAGGGATCTCTGCACCTGGCACACCTGCAGCTGGCCCCATCTGCCTGATGTCTTCCTTCCTGCCTCTGCTGTTCTTCCTCAGCAGTGCCCTGACCCCCTCCTTGCACTTGACATGAATGCAGTGCTACCTGTCAGACCTAAGGACTAGCCTGTCTTTCCCACACCTGGGCTCTGGCTCACCTAGGGCCCAGGGAGGCTGCCGTCAGCCAGCCATTGACTGCAGCCTCCTCCTCCCTCTCCTCTGCCTCCCCAGTTGTGGCACAGCCTGCAGGGCGGGCACTGTGCTTGGCATGCCCTGTAGGAATGTCCCAAATGAGCTTCCGTGTTTTTGTTTTAGTGTGGCTGGAAGGATAGTCCCATCTCCCCTCTGCCAAGCTCGGAGGGCCCCTGAGCACTGCCTGCCTCCTTCTGTGCTCAGGATTTCTGCAGGACTCCCCTCCGCTGCCCAGGTTGCTGGCTGCCGAATCGCAGGTGTGGGGCAGCGCTGACCCCAGGTGGACCCCAGGAGTGTTGGTGACCACAGCCCCAGCCATGCACTTCTGTGGAGCACCTCTGTGGGGCACCTCGGTGCCTGCAGCCCTGGCCAGGCCTCCTTTCCCTTTGTCTCCCACCGGTAGCCTTCAGATCCCAGCTCAGGATCCCTTCTGGAGGGGCCCGAGCCTAGCTCCTAGTAAGTTTACTGGGGAAAACATCCTTTGTGAACAACCACGTTCAACAACTCATGTTCCCGTCTGGCCGTTTCCCTCCATGTCTCCTCTGTATCCCTGACGTCGCTGAGACATTTCAGTTTTGGAAATTGCTGTCTTTGGCTTTCTCCTGACCTGCCCCTGCAGCAGGACATGGTCCCACCACCCCAGTCAGCCCCGCCAGCGTTGCTCCGTCCTGGGCGGAAGGCGCAGTCCTCCGGTGGGGCCCTCGGGGAAAGCTCCTCACTGTGGCTTTCGAGGTGAGGCTCTTCTGGACTCCGGCCGGGGCCTCCAGAGGTGGGAGTTCTCCCTGGCCTGTGCTGCTGCGACCTGGGCCAGCGTGAGGGGCCTGAGTGTGGCCGCCTTCATCTTCGGCTTTGAATGGCATGGGCAGGAGCTCTCGTGCTCTCCACTGGGACCACGCTTTTGCTGATTATGATCTTCAATTGATCGGCCTTTCGGGCGGTCGCCTCTCCCTGGTTTCCTACTTCTTTGCCAATTGATGGTGAGTTCGGGGTATTTTTAACACCAGCTGTTCTCTCGCCCCCGCCGGCTTCTTTCTGCCGACGTGGGAAGTCGCCACGCCCTGCAACCCGCTGAGGCCTCGCGCGGCTGCTCACACTGTGCTCAGATCTCAGGGTGAAGCCACAGCGGTCCTTTAGTTTTTCTGGGTTTGTTTACTTTTGCGGGTTTCTCCTCATGCCCTGTCCCATAGTCCACCACGCATCCACCAAGGTTGAGGGGCAGTTTTACCTTCTCAGCAGCTGAGGAGCTCTCTGCCCCGTCTTCTCAGGGTCCCCTCCTTTCCTCGCCGTCCTCGTCCCTGATTCTCTCAGGCGAGGCTGGCAGGGCCTGAGCAGGGCACCTGGCTCTGAGGGCTCTGATGGACGTTCTGCCCGCCCAAGCTGTGTGCTGATCTCGCGATTTCTGGGCGCTTGTGTGACGCAGCGCTGAGCAGCCCTTTTCACAGTAGCCATGGGACGCTCCGGGCACGGGCCCTGTGACGAGCCCCCGCTATCACTGCACGTAGGCAGCTCTGCAGCAGGCCCTGCGAGCTGTGCATGGGGAACACAGCTAGCCTCCTCGCCACGAGGCTGGTGCTGGGTCCCTGTTCCACAAGCAGAAGCAGAGGCTCCCACAGCACACATGCAGAATTTCCAAAACTATTCACTGTCAAATCTGTGTGA
>PVKS010024625.1:0-30853 GCA_004027875.1 Aplodontia rufa | reverse complement strand
GGTGATGTCTGCCCACCCTGGCCTGCCTTCAGCAAGAACGTGCTCATGTCTTCTTAAATTCATCTGGAAGAATAAGAGAGCCAGAATAGCCAAAGCAATGCTAAGCAAGGAAAGTGGAGCAAGAGACATCACAATACCTGATCTGAAATTATACCACAGAGCCCTAGTAACAAAAACAGCATGGCATTGGCATCAAAATAGACGTAAAGACCAACGGAACTGAATAGAAGACACAGAGAAAAATCCACAAACCTAGAGCTGTCTGATGTTTGACAAAGGTGGCAAAAATACATCTTGTAAGACAGCCTTTTCAATAAATGGTGCTGGGAAACAGGAGAGCTGTATGCAGAAAAATAAGATTAGATCCTTACCTTTTGCCCTGCACAGAACTCAAATTGGAATGGATCAAAGATTTAGGAATTAGATCAGAAACCTTATACCTGCTAGATGAAAACATAGGGTCAGCACTCTATCATATAGGAAGTGGCATCGACTTCCTTAACAAAGCACAAGAAATGAAATCAAGAATTAATAAGTGGAACATCATTAAACTAAGAAGCTCTGCACAGCAAAGGAAGAGAAAGCCTACACAAGGGGAGAAAATCTTGGCCTCTGATAGGGGAATAATATCCACAATATAAAAAGAACTCAAAAATCTTAACTCCCTCAAAAAACAAATAACCCAATCAACAAATGGGGAAAAGAACTAAACAGAAACTTCAATAGAAGAAACATAAAAGGCCAATAAATATATGAAAAAAATGTTCAACATCTCTAGCAATTAGGGAAATGCAAATCAAAACTACATTAAGGGGCTGGAGTGGTGGCTCAGTGGTTGGAGCGCTTGCCTGGCATGCATGAGGGCCTGTTCAAACCCCAACACCACATACTCAACTAAGTGTTGGGGAAACAAAGGCCAGATGAAAAAATAAATAAAATTGATTTTCTGTCTTCTGTCTCTCTTTAAAACAACAACAACAACAACAACAAAGAAAACTAAATTAAGATTTCATCTCACCCAGAGACTCAAGGGTTGAATGTTTTCCCTCATTTGCGGCAGCTGGAGCAAAACCAAGGCTTGGATGAAAGATTGTCAAACTTATGTATTAGACCCAGCAAAGGTGTAGCAACACATAATCTAGTGGAACCAGAGATATGTGGTGGGGGTGGAGGTGGGGAGAAATGAGGGAGGGGAGGAAAAAATTGATGTTCTGGATAATAAACGTCAAGTTGGACACTAAAAAAAAAAAAAGATTTCATCTCACACCAGTCAGAATGGCAAAGATCAAGAATATGAATAACAAGTGAAAGGTACACTTGTACATTGTTGGTGGGATTGCAGACTAGTGAAAGCACTCTGGAGAGCAATATAGAGATTCCTCAAAAAATTAGGGATGGAACCACTGTAAAACCAAGCCATTCCACTCCTGGGTATTTTCCCACAAGATCTAAAATCAGCATACTACAGTGATACAGCCATACCAATATTTATAACAGCACAAGTCACAGTAGCTAATTATGGAATCAACCCAGACGCCCACTGTTAGATGAATGGATTAAGAAATTTCAGTATACATATGCAATGGAGTTCTACTCAGCTATTAAAAAAAGTGAAATTAAAGCCTTTGCCAGTTAATAGAGAATATCATGCTAAGAGAATTTAGCCAAATGCAGAAACTCAAAGATCAAATGTTTTCTGTCATATGTGGAAGGTAGAGTAAAATAAAGGAAAGTGGAAGGGAGAGATAAGATTACATAAAGAACCACTCAGGGCTGGAGCAGTGGTTGCAGCGCTTGCCTGGCATTCTCGAGTCCACGAGTTCAAACCCCAGCACCACTACACAACGAGGTGTCCGAGGAATGAAAGTCACATGCAAAACTAAATAAAGATTGCTTCTCTCTCTCTCTCTCTCCCTTCTCCCTCCCTCCCTCTCTCTCTCTCTTTTTTTAAAGTACCATTCAAATACAAATTAATAGCCTAGCTAAAGGAAGTCTAGTAGAGTAGAGAAAAGAGAAGGGGAGAGGAAGGAAAGATGGAAGGCAAAACGGATCAAAAAGGTAAAATATATTTTGCACCTCTAAGATATGAAATAGTTCCCATGCAGTCAATAAAAACTGGGAAAAAATAATCAAAAGGAGACCAGTAGACGAGAGGGAGGAGGAGCTGAGGGAGGGGGAAGTGCTGGGGAGGGATATTGGCCAAATTAGATTGTTATATTGTGTGCATGTATGAATATGTAGCAACATATCCCATCATTATGTACAACTATAATGCACCAATAAAATAAATGTGGAAAAAATAAAAAAATAATAATCTGGTTGTGTTATTTTAGTCATATTTCCCCTGGCTCTTGATGTTTCCTCTCAATAATTTTCCATCCATTGACTCCCACCCTGCTTCTTGGCTATAAATTTTCCTTTTCCAAGTGGAGCCCAGTTGTATGCTGGGCTTTCTTTTTCCCTATTGCAATAGTCTTGAATATAAATCTGTTTTTACTATTTTAACTACTATCCAGCTCTGGTTTTCTCTGAACAACCTTGAAGGCAAAATTTCGTTTGATGTTTTACAACTGCTGCAAGAAGGGTGGCGTGAGGGACACTCCTACGTCTTCATTAAGGCCAGGAGTGGCATTAATTCACAGGGGCCACAGCAATGAGCTCAGGAGTGAGGGATTCAATACTCTTTGTGTCTTGCTGTTGGCAGCCCGCATTTTCGAGCCACACAACTGGCAGCTGCTACACACCTCCCACCAGCCATAACAATTCATGGAAATTAATAAATGCAGTTATTGGGAGAGGTCATGGGTAAAACAGGAAAATCAGCCCCCCAGCTTCCCAGACGAATACTCTAGGATCGAGTTTCAATTGAAACCAGCATCTTTTCTTCACAGCACTGAGTATTAATAGCAAACAGAAGTGGTTCAGGTTCTTAGGTAGTTCAGCAAGGTTAAGTACGGTTCTTGTGTTTATTTAGCTAACAAATGTGTTTGGAGGAGGTTTGTCTCACAAAGTAACAGGTAGTAAAAATGCTGAAATGTGAGGAGACTGAATTAATGAGCCCGATTGTCCTCCTTTCTGACTGCAGTCGTCGAGAAGCAGAATCGTTTTTATTTAAAGGGAAACGTAGAGGAAGTGATATCCACACACAGAAGAACAAAATCGAACCTCTTCCTCTATCATACATGAGATCTACTCAAAAAGGATCAGAGACCTAAATGTAAGAGGAAAGACCACTGCGTTTTTAGAAGAAAACATGAGCAAATGATTGCTTAGTCAGGATACCAAAATCACAAGAAATCAAAGAAAAATAGATAACTTGACCTATATAAAAACTTAGACCTTTTGTGCTACATGATACACCAGGAAAGTGAGAAGACAAATCAGAGAATGGGAGAAAATGCTTAACAAATTACATATCTTAAAAGAAACTGACGTCCGGAAAAAATACAAATATATGTATACATGTACATATAAAAACATGAATTCAACAGCAAAAGACTACCCAGTGGGACGGGAGTGGTGGCTCAGCAGTTAGGGTGCTTGCCTGGCATGCACAAGGACCTGGATTCAAACCCCAGCACCACAAACACAATTAAGTGTCGGAAAAACAAAAACCAGATGAAAATTAATAAATAAAATTGATTCTTAAAAAAAAAAGACAACCCAGTGAAAACTGGGAAAAATCTTTGAACATACACATCTCCAAAAAAAGATATACAGATGCCAATAGGCACGTGAAAAGATGCTCAATGTTATCGGCCTCCACAGAGACCCACAATGAGATACCAGTTCAGACTCACTGGGATGACAAGAATAAAAAAGATGACTGATAAGAAAAGATAATGCTCTTGATCTTGGTGGAAGGCTGAGTGGAGGGGAGAAGGAGAGAGGGGGAAAGGTTGGTCAATAGGTACTAAGTTATAGTTAGGTAAGAGAAATAAGTTCTGCAGTGCTAATGCACAATATGGTCACTATAGATAAAAATAATAATGTGTTTAATATTTCCTGGAAAGCTAAAAGGAAGTATTTTGCATTTCTCACCACAAAGAAATGATAAATGCTTGAGGAAATAGATACACTTACCTCATTTCAACATTATTCCATGACTGAATCAAGAAAGCAATGCTGGAGCATCAGAGTACCTGACCTCAAATTATGCTACTGCAGAGCTACAGTAATAAAAACTGCACGGTGCTGGCCTAAAAACATACACAGACCAATGGTACAGAAGAAAAGACAGAGGCAAATCCATACATCTACAGTCCTTTGATCCTTGAGAAAGGGGCCAAAAACATACATGGGAGAAAAGACAGCCTTTTAAATAAATGGGGCTAGAAAAACTGGTTACCTACCTGCAGAAGAAGGAAACTAGACCTTTATCTCTCTGCACAAAGAACAACGCAAAATATATCGAAGACCTAGGAATTAAATCAGAAATTAGGCAACTCCTAGAAGAGAACGTAGGGTCAATATTTCAGCATACAGGCACAGGTAATGACTTTCTCAGTAGGACCCCAAAAGCTTGGGAAATCATGCCAAAAGGTATGAGACAGTATCAAATTAAAAAGCTTCTGTGCAGGGGCTGGGGTGGTGGCTCAGCGGTGATGGCGCTTGCCTGGCATGAGCTAGTACGAGGGTTCAAACCCCAGCACCGCGTACACAATGAAGTGTCCGAGCAATGGAAGCCACATGAAAAACTAAAGTTGATTCTGTCTTTCTCCCTCTCTCTCACTGTCTCTCTCTCTTAAAAAAAAAAAAAAAAAAAGCTTCTGTACAGCAAAGGGAACAATTAAGAATGTGAAGAGAGGGGCTGGAGCGGTGGCTCAGAGGTGACAGTGCTTGCCCTGCATGCGTGAGAATGTGGGTTTGAACCCCAGCACCATGTACACTACAAAGTTTCTGAGCAGCAAAAGCCACATGAAAAACTAAATAAAATTGATTCTCTCTCTCTCACTGTCCCTCTGTCTTTAAAAAATGTTTTAAGAGAATGCACAGAATGGAAGAAAATCTTTGCTAGCTACACTTCTGACAGAGGATTAATATTTAGAGTATAAAAGAACTCAAAAAACACCAAAAAGAAAGCCAATTAATAAATGGGCAAATGAATTAAACAGACTTTTTTTTTAAAGAGAGAGGGACAGAGAGACAGAGAGAGAGAATCGGTTTTATTTAGTTTTTCACATGGCCCTTGTTACTTGGACACTCAGTTGTGGATGTGGGGCTGGGGTTTGAGCCCACATCCTTGCACATGCCAGGCAAGTGCCGCAACCACTGAGCCGCTGCTCCAGCCCCAAACAGATACTTCTTAAAGGAAGAAATACAACTGTCCAACAAATACGAAAATATGAAAAATGTTTAATATCATTAGCAATTAAGGAAATGCAAATCAAAGCACACTGAGGTTTTATCTCACATCAGTCAGAATGGCAGTCATCAAGAATAGAAAACATAATAAACGCTGGAGAGGAAGTGGAGAAAAAGGGACACTTTTATTACACTTTTGGTGGGATTGTCAACTAGTACAACCACATGGCAATTAACATGGAAGTTTCTCAGCCAGGCCAGCAGGGAACCACTATATGACCCAGCTGTACCACTCCTTGGTATTTATCCTGTAGAATTTAGTCATGCTGCAACAGTGATACATATCCATGTTTATAGCAGCACGACTCACAGCAGCCAAACTATCGTGCCAGCCCAGGTGTCCAGCAACAGCTGAGAGGATAAAGAAAATGTGGTAGATACGCACGATGGAGTTTTATTTGCCCATAAAGAAAAATTGAAAATTTGACAACTGCAGGAAAATGGATGGAATTTGAGAGCATTATGTTAAATAAAATAAGCCAAATTCAGAAGGTCAAGGGTTGTATGCTTTCTCTCGTATGTGGAAACTGGAGAGGAAAAAGGAAAAGAAACGTGGTGGGGGGGTGAGCAAATGAAAATCAAAGGTGTAACAGTAGAACAGAGGAAAAGGACAAGGGAGTGGGAGGTGGCAGGGAGGGCGAGTGCTGGGGAGGGCTGTGTCAAATTTTATTGTTATATTGCACGCATATACAAATATGTAACAAGTCCCATCAACATGTACAACTGTAATGTACCAATGAAGATGTGGAGAGGAAAAAAAACGTTTTACCATGTATCAAAGCCTCACATGGTAGGTCCTCCAAAAGCATGTGCAAATCTGTCTCAGTGAAAATGGACAAAGGACACTACTTACTAGTAGTGCTGGCCAGGAGATGGAGAAGATGGTGCCCTTGTACCTTGCTGGTGGGGAATTAAATAGGTGCATCTGATATATGAAATAACTTGGCAGTCCCTCAAAGAGTTAAACATGAAATGATACGAGCCAACAAGTCTACTCTTACATATAAGCCCAAGAAGATTGCTAACATCATATCCCTCCAAAGCAAACAGGAGTGTACTTGGTACCATTGCTCATCAGAGACAAGCAGTAGAAACACTCCAAACGTCCATCAAGCAACGAAAAGTACGCAAAAGGCAACGCATTCACCAGTACAGCGGAGCACTACTCAGTGACAAAGAGGACTGAAGTACTGATGCGGGATACAGCGGAAAGGGACTTTGAAAGCGTCATGATAGCGAATGAAGTCAGGCACAGAGAGTTGCAGGATTCCCTTCACATGGATGTCCAGAGTAGGGACGGCAGGTAGATGAGTGGTTTTCTAGAGCCGGTGTGTCTGTCTGCGTGTGAAGTTGTTGGGGGAGTGACTGTAAATGAATATGTGAATATTCTAAACTCGGGGTTATGTGAATATTCTAAACTCAGATTGTGTTGTTGTACAACCCTGTGAATACCAAAACTAAGCTCTATGTTTTATTTATTTATTTACTTTTTTATAAAGAGAGAGGGACAGTGAAAGAAACAGAGAAACCATTTTATTTAGTTTTTCAAATGGCCTTAGTTGCTCCAACACTTAGTTGTGTACGTGGGGCTGGGGTTTGAACCTGGGTCCTCTTACTTGCCAGGCAAGCGCCGAAACCGCTGAGCCACCGCTCCAGCCCAAAGCTCAATGTTTTAAGTGGGTGAATTTTTTTTTTTTTTGTAAAGAGAGAGGGACAGTGAGAGAGACAGAGGAAGAGAGAAACAACTTTATTTAGTTTTTCACATGGCCTTTGTTGCTCCAACACTCAGTTGTGTTCGTGGTGCTGGGGTTTGAACCTGGGTCCTTGTGCTTGCCAGGCAAGTGCCGAAACCACTGAGCCACCGCTCCAGCCCCTAAGTGGGTGAATTTTAGATGTGATTTGGATCTCAAGAAGTATTTTAAGATAATTAATGTGTAGTAGGTAGGAGATAGGGTATTGCGGATGTAGCTCCTGGGTCTGCCATGCCAGGCTCCTCTGCCTCCACCCCTGGAGATCCTGGCTGTAGACAGATGGTAGAAGGGAGCTCTTATCCAGCTGGGCAGTGACAAGGGGAGGGGACTGTTTCTCTATCCTTTCCTCCTATTTCTCTGAGTCCCACATACAGAAAAGAGGCCTTCAGGCTGGTTTTGGTCACAGAAAAACAAAACAAAACAAAAAAGATAACATAATTTAACACACTGAAAAACTTTATATACCCATCACTACACCTTTCTCTCTAAGCTTTAAAGATATTTTTCAGTTCCTCCAAGAATCTTTTTAAAGTATGACCATGTGTTACAAATTGGTTCTCTATGTGACATCTAGTTGTTTTCCTTTTATATATCTAAAATCTACATGCATGTATGCATTAGCATTTTTGCTGTTTCAGAGTGTTCCAGAGTCTGATTTCCTTTGTATCTTTTAATATTATTTTTTAAACATTTTTTTTTAAAGAGAGAAGGACAGTGAGACAAAGAGAAAGAGAGAGGGAGAGAGAAAGAATCAATTTTTATTGAGTTTTTCACATGGCTTTCGTTGCTCTGACACTTAGTTGTGTACGTGGGTGCTGGGGTTTGAACCCGTGTACTTGCGCATGCTGGGCAAGCACCCTAACCACTGAGCCACCGCTCCAGCCCTTAATATGATTAAAAAAAAAATGTAAGTTAGGGGGCTGGAGCGGTGGCTCAGTAGTTACAGTCCTTGCCCAGGATGCACAAGTACGCGGGTTCAGACCTCAGCACCCACGTGCACAACTAAGTGTCAGAGCAATGAAAGCCATGTGAAAAACTCAATAAAAATTGATTCGCTCCGTCTGTCTCTCTCTCACTGCCCTTCTCTCTTTTTTTAAAAAATTGTAAGCTATTTTGTTAGTCCTCCCTGGTTGTGCCAGCGGGGAAGAGACATCTTTCAGATTTTCTGCTTGCTGAGCGTATGGCAAGACATGGTTCTGGTTGACGGGCTCTGAAATGTGTTGCTACATTTGCAGAGAGAATGTTCTGGCCCTATCTGCACCCAGCAAATGGCTGAGCATAGCAGGGATTCGAAGACTGGTTCCTGAGACACCTGTGACAGAGCACTTGGGCTCTAGGACGCTTCTTTGGCCTTGCTGAAGCTTCCCACAACTACGCTGAGGTCTCCCTTCTCCAACCGTCCAGCCTTCCTCTCCTTGCAGAGTAGGACTGCAGAAGTCCACACTGTCTGCGGCATTGGCCTCAACTTCTGGCAGCTTAGCTGCACTGGGCCCTTGAGCCCTCTCAGTGGTGTCAGTGGTGCCCCCCACAGTTGACTCCTTTTCCGGTTATAATGTTGTTCTAGTCTGATCATCCAACCTCTACCAGGCCACTGTGAGCAGATCCATGTCATCTGTTCCTCTGTTTGGTTTTGTGGACCATTCACATTCTGACAATGCGACAAGTGTTTTTTTTTCTTTTTTTTTTTTGCAAAAGGCACTTATTGGGGGCTGGAGCAGTGGCTCAGTGGTTATGGCACTTGCCCAGCATGTGCAAATATGCAGTTTCGAACCCCAGCACCATGTATACAATGAAATCTTGCAGCGATGAAAGCCACGTGAAAAACTAAATAAAATTGATTCTCTCTCTCTGTCCCTCTCTAAAAAAAAAAAAAAGGCTTTTTAGTGGCCTGATAGTCAAGGTATTTCATGGAGTTTTGATCCTCCCTACCACTTACAGGCACCCTGTATTTTTAGTACTGAAACTGCCTTCTTAAAAATTGATTGAAAAAAAATTTCTGACTCTACCATCTCACCTTTTCCTGTTCTATACACCTTCATGAGGCCATTTGGTCTTTGTGTCTGGCTGCCCTCAGAAAGGAATGCCTTCTCTGGAAGCTTTCTGGTTAATGATAAGGATGAAAGAGGTCTAACTGATCATGAAGATTGAGGTTTTATCCCTGATTGCAAGCTAACACGTGATCCTGCCACAGTTTCAAGAATGCAGGGCAGGTGAGACTCCTGGGTCAGAGACAAATGACTTTACTCCTCATGGCAGAAGTAGTAGCCACGCTCACATGAGGGAAGGTGAGGCAGGGGTGGGGACAAATGAAATTTGAGCATATAGTAGGGGCTGTGGACAGGAAAGGTACACACAATTTAAGGAGTCCAAATCTCCAGTAGTGAACAATGAACCTACTTGATTTTTTTTTTTTAAAGAGGGGACATTGAGAGAAAGAGAGAGAGTGTGTGAGAAGCAATTTTTATTTAGTTTTTCATATGGCTGGTGTTGCTCCAAGATTTCGTTGTGTACGTGGTGCTGGGGTTCGAACTCAAGTACTTGCGCATGCCAGGCAAGCGCCATAACCGCTGAGCCACCGCCCCAGCCCGGCCTACCTGATCTTTGCCATAGAGTAAAACATTATACTGGAAGGTTAATAAAACTGGCCTTTGCTTTGGAAAAAATAACTATCCCAAGGCTGTTTTCTAGATAAGCATTTTTTTGGGGAAAAAAGAGTCTAGAACACAGGGAGTCATTGTCATTGCTCATAAGATATGCTGACAGAAGCCCAATAGGCCTGTTGGGGATTCAGCTTCTTTCTTTTCCCTAATGACATGTTTAAGCTGCTCTGGTAGTACACCCTCTGGATGAGAGAATGGTAAAAACTGATGCAGGGATTCACACTTAATTCTGGTTCGGCCACCTGAGTTCTCTTGGATTGACATGGCTGTACGTCGTATGGTTGAGTGCACTGCTGTCCACGCGTCTCTCTGGGGGCCTGCACAGGCCAAAGTTCAGGAATAAGTATGGTTACGGGTTGAAATGAGTCCTCTAAGACTCAAATGTGGAAACCTTAACTCTCAATGTGACTGCTTTTGGAGACAGGGCCTTAAAGGGTCCCTAAATGAGGTCATAAGGGTAGGACCCTAATCTGATAGCACTGGTGTTCTTATAAGAAGAGGAGGAGTCACCAGACATCTCTCTCTACTCTACAGAGAAAAATCATGGGAGGTCACAGCAAGAAGGTACCCTCCTGCTTCTAAACTAGGAAGAGCGGTCTCACCAGAAAACAATCTTGGCAGCTTGATCGTGGACTTCTAACTTCCAGAAGGGTGAGAAAGTAAATTTTGATGTTACGTTACTCACGGAGACGGTAGTGTTTTGTTATGGCTGCACAAGCAGACTAATAAGTGTTCTATGTTCGTTTCATAAAACTGTCCTTGTCCCTCATGTACTTAACTCTTCCAAGGAAAGGTCTTGGGAAATGGAAATAACTGGAGAAAGGGTGAAGTTATAGCTGCTGGAATGAGCCTCTTTGATCTTGTGGGAGAGAGGTGTCCGCCCTGTCACTTGGATGGGGAACACGCAGACCACAGGAGGTACGAGGGAATGAGTGATGCTGATGAATTTTCCCTGGTGCCTTTGTCAAAAAGGAAAATTTCTTGGTGCAGCTCAATTACACTGTTACCAGGACCGGAATTTAAGGTTGCTGGGCCTGCCATCCTCATCCAGGTAACTTTGATCATGATTTAATCATCATTCCCATGAACCTGGCTGAGAAATCTACTGGAAACAACAGAGCAGGCTCTCCCAGGTCTCCTTAGCACTGCTGTGGTCTCCTTCCCGCTTCCTGTAGCCATGGAATCATACAGTATTTGTTGTTTTGTGTCTGGCTTATTTCACTTAAACATATTTTCTTTTGTTTTTTAAGAGAGAAAGAGAGAAGGACAGTGAGAGAGAGAGAGAGAGAGAATCAATTTTTATTGAGTTTTTCACATGACTTTCGTTGCTCTGACACTTAGTTGTGTACGTGGTGCTGGGGTTTGAACCCATGTACTTGCCCATACCAGGCAAGCGCTGTAACCACCAAGCCACCGCTCCAGCCCACTTAGCAAGTTTTCAATGCTATCCATGTTATAAAATATACCAGAATTTTTTTCCTTTTTAAGGCCAAATATTATTTCATTGTATTAATCATGTTTAAGAATTCATTTGTTAGTTGATGGACACTTGAATTGTGTCCACCTTGTGGCTATTATGAATAATATTGATACCTACAATGGACTACAAGTATCTGTTTAAGTCTCTGCTTTCAGTTCTTTGAGGGTTTATAACTAGAAGTGGAATTACTGGATCACATGGGAATTCTATGTTCAATTATTTTTTTAAAAGAGAGAAGGAGAGTGATAGAGAAAGAGAGAATCAATTTTATTTATTTTCTCAATCTGGTTTTTGTGTCTCTGACACTTACTTGTGTATGTGGTGCTGGGATTTGAACCAAGGTCCTTGTACACACCAGGAAAGCATCCAAACCAATGAGCCACTGCTACAGCCCCTGTTCAATTATTATCATTATTATTTTTTAGCAAAAGTATAGCAAAGTTTGTCAGGAAAGAAGCCATTCTCAAGAGAGAGGGAGAGAGTGGATCATCTATAAGAAAGAGTGACCTCTGCTTAATTTTTTGAGGACCTACCCAATTGTTCTCCACAGTGGCAGAACCATTTTATATTTCCATCAATGGTGAACGATAGTTCCAGGTTCTTTAAATCATTACCAATGCTTTTTCTTTTGTTTGTTAAAATAACAGCCATTATGATGAAGATAGCAGTGTGTGTATGGGATTTGTGTGTGTGTGTGTGTGTGTGTGTGTGTGTGGTGTGTTACATAGAAGATCTTAGCATCTATGAGTAATAATAATTTTACTGCTTCCTTTCCTTTCCAATTTTGATAAATTATTTTTTCTTTTTCTTGCCTAATGACTTTGGCCACAACTTTTAATCCTATTGTTTTATTCTATTTTTTAACATAGAAGTTTTGCATATTTATTACTAAATCAACCTACTAGTACAAAGCATAGAAATAAAGAGAAAAATCATACTCCCTATAAAATACATATCCAACTGTCTAGACAGTGGTGACGCTTTCAACTTGATACAATTACATGGTGGTAATCTTGGTACAGCATAAATATGTGTGGCATCTCGTGTCCTTTTCCTTACAGACCCAGTGCCTCCAGGGTCTCCTCTTACAGTCATACCTGACCTTATTCCCAGGTTTCATCTGAATCTGCTGGGAATGGGATGGTTTTGCTTTTGTTTCTTGGCTAGGAATCACTTGGTTCTCAAAGTCTAGTAAGAAGACATGGTGAGGAATAGACTCAAGTGTACACACCACAATGGTAGAGAAAAGGACAGAGAGAGAAAGAGAAATGATTTTTGGTACTTTACCACTAAGCCATATCTATGACCCATTTTTTTTTTTTGAGACAGAGTCTTACTAAGTTGCTTAATACCTTGCTAAGTTGCTGAGGCTAGCCTTGAACTTATGATCCTCCTGCCTCAGCCTCCTGAGTTGCTGGGATTACAGGCATGTGTCACCCACCCAGCTTATACATGATTTTTTTTTAAATTAAGGAGTTGAGTTATTGTACAATCGTAAATTCTTACAAAGTAACAATATGATATGCTTTTGATCCAAATCGAGAGTCACCCCCACATTGACCATATCCCAGTCTTTTAATTTGTCTATACTTCCCCCATAATAGCGTCCTCCTGCATGCCAGGCAAGCACTGTATCTGCTGAGCCACCGCTCCAGCCCCAGGCTCATAGCTCTTAAGGGATATCAGTTTATAATTTTCATTTTTTTAAAGAGAGAAAGGGACAGTGAGAGAGAGAGAGAGGGAGAGAGAGAAACAATTTTATCAATTTTATTTAGTTTTTCACTTGACTTTGTTCTGACACTTCATTTTGTATGTGGTGCTGGGATTTGAACCTGAGCTCCCGCACATGCGGAGGCAAACATCAAAACCACTCATCCAGCAATCTAGCCCCTGGTTTTCATTTTTTGGTAACATATTTTTCTGGCTTCAGTAGAAGGGTAGTGCGAGTTTCAGACTGAACAAGTATTCACACTTCTTCAAAGGTTTGGAAGCGTTTCAGAAGGATTAATCTTAATTTTTCTTTATATATTTGCTATAATTCACCAATAGAACCATGTAGTCCTCAGTTTTGCTGTTGTGGTGAGGTTTTTGATTATTGATTGAATATCCTTACTGGTTACAGCCTTACTAGGTCTATTCAGATTTCTGACTTCTTTATCAGTCAATTTTGATAGATTTTGTGCTTTTAAGAATTTATCCATTTCATCCAACTATACAATCATTTAGTATGGTTTTTTTAAAAAACAGTGGCCAATCACATATAATATCAAATTCATCATCTTAACCTCATGTATATAGCTCAGTGGTGTTAAATGCACTCACTTTGTGAATCATCAGCACCACCCGAGTTCTTTCATCTTGCAAAACTGAAACTCTGTATCCATTAAACAACAATTCCCCGTTCCCTTCTTCCCCTAGTCCCTGAAAGCTACCATTCCAATTTCTTTCTCTTCAAGTGTGACTATTTTAGGAACCTCATATAAATGGAATCATCCCTATTTGTCCTTTTATGATTGTTTTATTTCACCTAGTACAATATCCTCAAGGTTCATCCATGTCAGAATTTCTTTCCTTTTTAAAGGCTGAATAATATTCCACAATATGTACAGATCGTATTTTCTTTTTTAAAAAAAAGAGGGAGAGAGATAACTACTTTTATTTATTTTTCCTTTTGACTTTTGTTTCTTGACACTTAGCTGTGTATGTGGTGCTAAGGTTCAAACCTGGGTTCTCATGCATGCCAGGTAAGTGCTCCACCACTGAAATATCACTCCAGCCCCTAGATAAGATTTTCTTTATCCATTCATCTATCAAGGGACGGTTGAGTTGCTTCTTCCTTTTGACTATAGCAGTGTTTTGAGTTATGAAAACTCTCAAAGATGACTTTGAGAGCCATTTTTGTACTTGTGAGCTTTTTTATTTTGAGTAATTTTGAAAACTTCAGTTTTCTTATTCTAAAAGGAGCAATAATGATGGTGCCCACATTATAGAGTTTTTTAAATTTAGCAATAAACAGAACTAGAAGTACTTAATATCGATCCTCAATAAATAGTAGTTGCCATCTCCACCATGGTGCAGGAGAGTTTGGCTTTGGAACCAGACCTGTGTCCATCTAGTTATGTGGTTATTTGAGGTATAGTTTCTTTATTTTGAAAAATGAATTTTTTTTTAAGGGCTGAGGACCAAACTCAGGGCCGTGCTCATGCTAGGCAAGCGCTCTGCCACAGAGCTAAATCCCCAACCCCCAAAATGAAATTAATAACATATTTATTCTTTTATTTGACAAATATTGACTAATATCTACCTCTGTTATTTGCATTATACTATAAGATGCAACACAATTGAAAAAAAAAAACAACAGTAACAGAATCTGTGCCCTCCTGGAGTTTACATTCCAGTGCTGGAAGACCCGAAGCAGGAATAACCCTGAATTCCCGCGTTACGCACTAATAGCAAATGGTGCTTTTTCTCCAAGAGGAACGGTAGATGGGTATTCCTGGAGGCCTGCAAGACCCTCCCCTGGATGTTCCCACAACCCAAAGCTAGCATGTCATAAGTGTCCCGTTCTAGTTGTTCCCCTCCTTGCAAGAGCATCCTTAACATCACCTGGGCCAAGACTTAACACCCTAGAAAGTCTGCTCTAACTTCTCACTTAGGAACACTAATAAGATTTTTTTTTTTAAGAGAGAGGGACAGTGAGGGAGACAAAGAAAAAGAGAAACAACTTCATTTAGTTTTTTCACATGGCCTTCATTGCTCCTACACTCAGCTGTGTACTGAGGTGCTGGGGTTTGAACCCAGGTCCTTGTGCTTGCCAGGCAAGCACCGAAACCGCTGAGCCACCTCCGCTCCAGCCCACTGATAAGATTCTGACAGGTAGCCTCACTTCCTTGCTGTGGGAAATCTGACATCCTCAGCTTTGCTGAAAAGGTATTTCCGGTGGTGGTTTAGGCAGTCAGTGGGAGAACATAAACAACTAGCCAGATGAATAAATTATAGAACCATTATAAAGAGACGAGAAGAGAGAGCTCAGAGGGAGGCGGCTTTGCAGAGTGGAGTTTTTGGCTTGTTGACTTTGCTCTGAGCACAGATGAGTAGTGATGGGAAGGTTTGGTTGCAGAAGTTGCATGATCAGCTTTACCATGCAGCAGAATGACCCTGGCCACAGCAGAGAGCACAGGTGGAAGCCTGGAGAGAACTGCGGAGGCTCAGACTGCAGTGATAGGCACACGCTTGACGCTCCTATTCTGAAGGTAGATTCATGAGACTCTGTCGGTGTATCAGATGGTGAGTGTGTGAGAAGGAAGCTCCTCTGTCTTGGAGGATCCCATGAGCTTTCAAGGCCATGACTCCTGTGATTATTAGGGGCTCAGTGAACATCAGCCTCTGGAGGATTTGCACCCGTTCTGTTCTGCGTGCAGCCATGCCTCCCCATCCCTGTCACCTGGTAAACTGAGGCACTGGTAGGCTCAGGTGTCCTCCTTGTGCTCTTCTGACCACTGTTCTTTGCAAGCGCTGCTGGGAGCTCCAGCACAGTGCATTCTCACTGCCCCTTTGCTCCCGTCCCTCTGCAGACTGCCCTTCCCATGGGGCGGTGGCCTTGTTTGCTTTGTCCCCTATTGAACACTTTCATCCAGAACAAAGCCTGCAACTCAGCCAGTTTTCAGCCCCACTTACTGATTCTTATTAACATCTTAATCATCCATAATGGAAAAAAAATGGTTAGCTCCTTTATCTGAGCACAGAGTTTGGAAGTTCCCTTACAGGGACCACATGCATATTGAATAGCCAAGGAGAAGTAGTTCTCCACCACGTTTGCCGTGGGCGCAAGTGAAGTAGTCAAAGCCTCATGTTTTTTTGTTTTTCTTTTTTGTTTTTTTTTGCATTAATTTTGACTTTTAAAAATATTTCAATATTATTTGTCTTGCCATATGCAGACAACTGAAATTAGATCCTTATCTCTCATCCTGCACAAGAATCAAATCAAAATGGATCAAAGAATAAGAAATTAAACCAGCAACTATACAATTGCTAGAAGAAAAAAAAACAGAATCAACATTCCACGACATCAGTGTAGGTACCGCCTTCCTTAATAAGACTCCCACAGCGCAAGCATTAAAGCCAAGAATAAATGAGTGGGATGCCATTAAACTACAGAGCTTCTGCACAGCTAAAGAATTAGTCAAGATGCCACTAGGGGCTGGAGTGGTGGCTCAGCAGGTATGGCGCTTGCCCAACATGCCCAAGCATGCAAGTTCAAAACCCAGCACCCACGTATACAACTAAGTGTCAGAGCAATGAAAGCCATGTAAGAATTAGTCAAGAGTGTCAAGAGAGAACCTACAGAATGGGAGAAAATCTTTGCCTCCTACACCTTGGACAGAGGGCTAATAATATCCAGAATATACAAAGAACTCAAAAACCTGAACACCAAAACCACAAATAATTCAATCAATAAATGGGCTAGGGAACTAAATAGAAACTTCAACGGAGGAAGTCCAAAAAGCCTATAAATATATGAGAAAATGTTCTACATCTCTAGCAATCAGAGAAATGCAAATCAAAACTTCACTGAGATTCCACCTTACTCTGACAGAAGTCAGAGTGGTAAAAATGAAAAATGAGAACAAAAACAGATGCTGGAGGGGTTGTGGGGAGAGAGGAACACTATCACACTGCTGGTGAGACTACAAGCTTGTAGTCTGGAAAGCTGTGTAGAGACTCCTCAAAAAATTAGGGTTGGAACCACCTTAAGACCCAGCTATCCCACTCTTGGGTATTTTCCCAAAAGAGCTAGAATTGGCATACTGCAGAGACACAGCTGCATCAACGTTTATAGCGGCTCAATTTACAAAAGGTAAACTATGGGAACCAACCCAGATGCCCCTCGCTGGACGAGTGGATTAAAAAATTATGGTATATATATATACAATGGAATTCTACTCTACTATTAGAATGATATCATGGCATTTGCAGCCAAATGGATGGAGATGGAAGAATTATGCTGAGTGAAATATCCCAAACTCAGAGACTTAAGGGCCAAATGTTTTCTTTCATATGTGGAAGCTAGAGTAAAATCTAAGACAGATTGAAAGTTAGCTAAGCTCAAAAACTAAACTCAACATAAGTGAAATTTCACACAAGCAGGGGGAACCATAACTATGAAGCTGGGGGGGAAAAGAGGGGAAGGGAGTGGAGGGAGGGATTGGGGGGTTATCAATGCAGCTGGAGGGAGGGATTGGGGGTTATCAATGCAACAGGGAGCCCTCAACTCCTATGAGAAGCCCAACTATATGCAGGTGGGCAGAGAGGATCAGAAAATTGAAAAATTAATACACATGTATATGCTTATTTCTATCTATAACATGGGGGTAAAGCAGAGAAGACATGGGAGCGGGAGTGGTCAAATTGGGGAGACCCTGGACTAGGGTCACCCTTAACTTACTTTGTCAATATCCATGTATGCATGAATATGAAACAATGATTCCCTCCCTATATCAGACTATGTCGAATGAATAAAAAATAAATAAAAAATGTTGTCTTAATTATTGAGTTGTTTTGAGGCTGCCATACCTTACCCTCTGGCCTTAGCCCCCGCCCTGCTGCAGAGGCAGGTAAGTGATAAGAAAGGTGTTGAGGGATGCGGGTTTAGGGCATGATATTTTTCTGAGTGTTACATGAAAAAAATTTTTTTTTTTGAGAGGACAGTGAGAGAGAGAGAGAGAATCAATGTTTATTGAGTTTTTCCCATGGCTTTCGTTGCTCTGACACTTAGTTGTGTATGTGGTGCTGGGGTTTGAACCCGTGTACTTGCTCATGCCAGGCAAGCACCATAACCTCCCAGCCACCACTCCAGCCCCTACATGAATGGCTTTGATGAGAAACTCTTAAAGGCCCTTAGGAAAGTGTATCTGTCTCCTTGGGTTTCCATAACAAAACACCTAAGACTGGGATATTTGTTTTTCTCACTGTTCTGGAGTCTAGAAATCCAAGATGTCTGCAGGGTTGGTGTCTGGTCAAGCCTCTCTTTCTGGCTTAAAGGGGATTCTCCTTGTTGGGGCCTAATGTGGTGCCTTTGTGTGCTCACCCAGAGATCCAGTGCTGGTGTCCGCTTCTGTTCTTCTGAGATCCCCAGTTTCATGAAGCTGCGACCCACCTTTATACAACTTCATTTAACCTTCCTTACCTCCCTAAAGGCCTAATCTCCAAATACAGTCACCTTGGGTATTAGTATTTCCTCATTTGGGTGGGGAGGGGCCACACACTTCAGTCTAACAGTGAGTATTCAGATCATGTTGGATGGGGTGGCAGCTTGGTCCTGGATGACCAATGGATCAGGATGTGCCTTTGACTTTCCCTCAATTAACTGTGTGATCTTGGACTAATCACTTATCTTCTCTGACCTTTGGCTTCTACATCTCTGGAATTAATACTTCTCATCTCACAAGGAGATGAAGGGGCTAATCTGATTTTATACACACACACACCATATACTGTGTATACACCACACCACACCACATACCGTATATGTGTATGTATACCTTGATCACAAGTCTCAGTAGGTGTTAGGTACTCTCCCTTTTGCAAACAAATTGGAATTCAGGAAGCATAACGTGCGTTGTAGGGGTTGGGAATGTAGCTCAGTGGCAGAGCAAGTGCCTAACATATACAAGGCCCTGCAGGTTCCATCCCCAGCACCACACACACACACACACACACACACAAAGCAGGAAAGAAAATCATTACAAACACACAAAAACTCCTGGCACTGTACTTAAGCAGGCAGCTCTGCTCATGAGGTTGGTGTGGCTATGAGTGGCATTATTCAGGGATTATCAACTGTTTTCCTGAATTTTGGTGGCTTCACACTCTTATCCCACACCGTGTTAGATCTTCAAGCAGACACTGGGCAAGAGTCCCAGGCCCCGCAATATCCTTAGGTCAACCAGGAACTTTCCATAGCTGCCGGGTAGGAGGCAAAAGTGCCGAGTCATGGATTTGTTTCACTCTGATTCTGGTGGTTCTTATCATGTTCTTCAGGAAGCATAAGCACACCCAGCTATTAATAATGATGATGAAATGAAGTTTCTGGCTAGATCTGGGGTGGAGGTGAGGGCCACCTGCCTGTCTGACCTACACGTCTATCTATCTATCCAGGAAGGAAGGGACCTATCTGGAGTCAGCCCAAGGAGATAGTGATGTACAACATTCAGAGAGTTTCTCAGTTTCACCCAGGCCTCCCGGAGGTTGGAGTTGGGTGGGAGATGTCAATGTTGTTGTTGGCAGATTTTCCCAACCAATTCCCAAATTCCTTAGCAGGCAAAGAGTCAAGATAAAGAAACAGTCCTGGAAGGCCTTACGAAGACTGTTGTGACAGTCCTCTTCATATCCCACGATGAAATACTGATTTACATTAGCAGGACTATTCGTACCCTGTCAAAATGGATGAGATGTTTTCCCTGGGAACTGAATCTCTGGTCATCTTTTTTGTTAAAGTATGTGATTCAATGATAAACTCATCCTTTCATCTGTTCTACCCCTACCTCCCCCACATGTGTCCTCTTGATCAGCTTAACAAGCATTCATGAATAGAATTAGTGTCCAATAATGATTTATTTGGTACCTAGAACTTTCTGGAATTCATGAGAATCACAAGAGAGACTTTGATTCTAGTTTTTTCTTCCAGAGGTGAAGGACAGTTATGACCATGCCCCTCAATGAATAGGCTGTTTTAGGCAATGGCCTGCGATATTTGACTCAGGAGTTCGTTATTTCACCCACATCCTAGTTGGAAAACTTCACTCAGTTGGCCATAAAGCTCATGGTCCTATTGCCCAATAAATTCAGACCTAAATGACATAAAGGAAAGTTCCTTTCTATTATTTTTTTGTTCCTTCCCCTTATCACATTCATACTGAAGTTTTCACAACAGAATTTAAGTTTCCAGTGTTTAAATCAGGTTGATGATTAACTCAAGGAACTCAGGAAGAATTCCTGTTGTAATCTGTTACTATGAATAGAGGTGTCAGGGCAAAGCAGTTTACTAAAGCAATACACTTGGGCGGGACACTCAACATCCGGAAAGGCACCGTTTGGTACAGTAGTCACCTGCCACACGTGGCTTTTGAAATTTAGGTTTAGTTGAAATGAACCAGCTCCTCAGTTATAGCTACCTGTTCTCAATAGGTACCTGTGGCTACAGCCAAAGTATTTGGCAGGCAGATGTAGGACATTTCCGTCATCACCCATTCCGGCATCTGAGAGGAGATTAATGGGGGCCTCAGATGCTAGGTGAGATGGTGCACATAAACATATTTATATATCATGAAGAGTGACACAAACCATGTCATTAGCCTCAACTTGCTTGCAAGGAAACAGAGTAGATGCCTGGGTTTCTAAAGGAAACTGTTTATAAAATAGCAAGATTCTTTGATCATTCATTTATAATGTTATACCAAGGCAACCCTATTTTTTTCCCATTGTAATTGGCAGTGCTGAGAATCAACCTGTCCTGGGCAGAAAGACTGGATGACCTGTCGGCAGAAATTCGTGAATTCCTGCCCTTGATCCATGAGTGGCTCCTCCTGGAATATATTCTCTGGGGTTTCTATTCACCCCAACCCTCCTCAGCTTCCAGTTCTGAAGCACTATACACCTCTCGGAATACGACGTAAAGCTGTGTCCGTCCCATGCCCCACTGTCATGCACATGTCCTAGAAACCCCTCTCCCCTCAAGCCTGACTTGGGAATTAGACAGGAGAGATGCATCCAGAAGAAGGAAGGGGCTTTGGCCTGAGATATGTTGGGACTGGTTCTCCTCTGTCACTTCTTTGTGACTTTGGCAAGTTATTTAACTTTCTTGATGAAAGTTTTTGTTTTTGTTTTATTTAATCTGTGTAAATGGAGGTTATAGCCTTTGTTTTGCAGAATTGTCGTAAGAACCAAATGAACTCATGGGCCTCAGACACTTAGCATGTTGTAGTGCAGGGCACGGTATTTGGCGGGTAGTAAGTGTCATGATAAATAGTAGTCATATGTACCCGAGATCCATCCTCAGTTCTGGGAGGACATGATGTTATTTTCTTTTCTTTTTATCTTGCAAAGCAGTGGAAGGATCTCAGATGCATCATTATCTAAACATCTGTAGTGTGGGACTAAACAGCTTCGAGAAAACACGCTAGCTCCAATATGCAACTTGCCATAAAATCTTGATTATCCACGTAAAACCATTCCCCTTTGTTTAATAATAGGATCCAGATTTTGTTTAAGAATTTGGTGTTTGGGGCTCCCTTCCTCAGTCCGAAGTACTGAATCTTCATTAGTTCCAGCCATCAAGTTAATATTTGCCATGCCTGCACCTCTTATAAGAATGGTCATGTGACCTACTTTTGATAAGAGAGACATAGAGGAAGGGCGGGGAGTTGGTAGCACCAAGGAAGAGTTCCTGTTTACAAAAAGGAAGGGAAAACAAATGGAAGTGTTGGACCCTGTTCTTTCACCCGATGCTGTGTCATTGTGGAAATACTGGACCTGAGTCCATGATGGGACAAGCTTGAGGACCAAGGCCAACATGCCCAGATGGCAAAGGGCAAAGAGGAAGAAACTCAGTCTGTGACAACATCCTCAAGCCATTATAGTAACCAACCCCAGAATCACCCTATTTCTAGACTTCCTAGTGAGATAATAAATTTATTTTAGTCTTTAAATCAAATTAAAAGTAGAAAATTTCTATTACTTACAACTAATGGTATTCTTACCAAAAAAATACAAATAATCAATATGCTTGAATTTTATTTATATGTGTCTTATATTCCCTACTGAACTCTACATTCTTCTTGGATATCCTTCTTTCTTGTTCAATCTCCTAACACCTAGTTCAGCATCTTACACATAAAAAATACTAATGTATAATTTTTAAACGAATGTGGAAGTGAAATATGACCCCTGAAATTGCAGGCTACTTCCAACAAAGCCTCTATCATGAGATTTTAAAAAAAAATTTTTTTTAAGAGAGAGGGACAGTGAGAGAGACAGAGAAAGAGAGAAACAACTTTATCCAGTTCTTTACATGGCCCTAGTTGCTCCAACACCTAGTTGTGTACATGGTGCTGGGGTTTGAAACCAGGTCCCCGTGCTTGCCAGGCAAACGTTGTAACTGCCAAGCCACTGCTCCAGCCCTAAAATTGTTTTAAAAGAGAGACAGAGAGAGAGAGAGAGAGAGAGAGAGAGAGAATAGATTTTATATAGTTTTTCATGTGGGCTTTTGTTGCTGGGACACTCTGTTGTGTACATGGGGCTGGAGTTTGAACCCGAGTCTCTATGCATGCAAGGCAAGTGCCAAAACCGTTGAGCCACTGCTCCAGACCCCTGTACCATGAGATTTTCAGATAAATGTTGGTGATGAAGGGAGACATGAAGATGAAGAAGATGATGATGATGATTTTTAAAGAGAGAGGCATAGTGAGAGAGAGAATGACATAATCAACTGTATTCAGTTTTTCATGTGGCTTTTTGTTGCTCTGACACTTCATTGTGTACATGGTGCTGGGGTTTGAACCCATGTACTCTGGCATGCCAGGCAAGCGCTGTAACTGCTGAGCCACCACTCCAGCCCAACAAGAAGATTATTCATATTTTGATAATTCTACCTTTCTCTATTCTATGTGTGGTATAGAACATAGTGTTCCTTCTGAGAACTCTGACTTAGAAGTTTGATATTGACTCTTTCCTCATTATTTCTCCCCATTCCTCCAAAGAATTTCCAGTTCTTATCATACTACTTTGGCTTTTAAACTTATCTGGAATAATTAGTTTCTGGGGAAAAGCTCCTTTATTCTGTCCAAGCAAATAAATTATTAGGAAACAGGAAGGCGATCCTTTTGTGTAGACTGTGGGAAAATTGTCCTGGGGGTGAATATTCAAGCAGAGGACCATGACTTTCTGTGGGTAGGAGGCAGAGGACTTGTGACCTGCACAGGTCTCAATGACCGTGAGTCTACATCTCACTATGTGTCTTCGTTCTAGCCTGGGATGTCTTCCCTGGGTTGTCTGCCCTGGGTTGCCCTTCTTATCTGAAAAATGGAGGCAGAGATTTTGAGGATGAAGTCCCTCTTGATGCCTTAAGTGATCCATCTCCAGGCAGGTGGAGAAACTTTGGCTCTTTCAATCAGAGTTGAGAAGGAAAAAATGAGTAACATGGAAAATGGAAATAAAAATGCTCAATGAAATTGAAAAGAAAAAAAAGAGATAAATCAAAGTGAAGAAGAGATTTGTAATTTGAGGAGATTGACACATGTCATCATGATTGCTTTTATGAAAATAGCTTTTTTCTGATCCATTTTAAGAATAATGTAGGGGCTGGAGTGGTGGCTAAGTGGTTTGAGCACTTGCCTGGCATGCATGAGGACCTGGGTTCAGACCACAGCACAACGTACACAACTATGTGTTGGAGAAACGAAGTCCAGATTGAAACATAAATAAAAATAATTTCTCTCTCTCTTAAAAAAAGAATAATATATTACCTAACAACTGATAGTATTTTTTGTGTGTGTTGTGTGTGCCCACGCTGGGGATTGAACCTGGGACCTCTTGCTTGCTAGGCAAGTGCTCTACCACTAAGCTATGAAGAAAGGCTCCTGATTTACTAGACTTTTTGTGAGATTTTTGGACTTATGGTAAAACAGCATTCTTGTTATTTTAAAGATTGTTGCGTGCCTTGCCTCTCACAGTTCTTTTCTTTATAGAACCTAGAATTTTAGACATGAAAAGAACCCTGTAGAATATCTAGCGGTCCATCACTTCAGAAATCAGGAATCCTCAGTCTGGATCACAGCTGGCTCTGGGTGCATAGCTTGTGACCCAAGGAAGCCAGGAGCTGACTGTCCCAGCACTGGGGCCCTGAGGGTGCTGGTGCTCACGGAGGCCCGCTCTATCCCTCAAGGTCTCCTGATTCTCACACTTATTCCTGATCCCCTACCTATCAAAACTTACCACTTCTGGGGCTCATTCTTTCTGAGTCTTATGAATTTAAGTTAGTGTTTAAAAATACTAAATAACATTTTACCATGAATATAAACTAGTATTAAAATATTAGTAAGCAATGTTATAGCATGTTACAACTAACTAGTTAATATTTATAGAAATTTTACTCTGTAGCAGGAACTCTATCCATTGTTTTATATGTATTGACTCAATTCTTATGTAATGGTAGAACATGTTAATGATTGAATGATTAATAAAGCTAATATTTATAGAAATTCTGCGATGTGTAGATATGTGTCATTGTGGATTGGATTGGGTCCCACTTCCCAATTTTTATGTTGAATTTCTCACCTCTAGCACCTCAGAATAAAACCTTCTTAGGAATTACGCTTATTATTAATTAGAGTAAGTTCTAAGCCAATGTGTCTGGCATCCTTACCAAAAGGGGAAATTCAAGAAGCAGACAGACAAGTATGGAGTGAAGATGATGGGGAGTCAAGGAGAAAACAGGGATCTCCAAGCAAAGGAGAGGGTCCTGGCACAGATCCTTTCCTCATGGTTCTCAGAAGACCTTGACCTCAGACTTCTACCCTCCAGAATAGTGAGACAATAAATTTCTGTTGCTTAGCTTTCTCAGTCTTTGGTACTTTGTTATGGCAGCCCTAGCAAATAAAAACACCTGCTAAGTATTTTACAAGGATGAACTCATTTCATCCTTATAATTAATCCATGAGGCATGGAAAAAGTTAAAACATGGCTAGAGTAAAGCAATCAATGTAATCCAGAATTGGAAATATTCCACAAGGCAAATGATAATAATTTTCCCCAAAATTATTATTTTAAAAATTTATTAATTTTTAAATTAGATGAATATGGAATTACAATTGAGGGGGAATCATTGTCAAACAATCAAGAACAAATGTATATTTACATAGTTATCCAAGGCTGATGCCATGTCATGGGTGCCCCCGTTGGGTTCCCCATGATTCTATGTTTCCCCCAGAAGAACCCCTGAGTTAAATGGATATTTTGTGGAGGTCAGAGATCTCCTTCTGAGATGATTCCCCCACACTCCCACCCTCCAGCCTCCTAGATATCCTTCTTAATCCCTCCCCCGCACCCTGTCCCCTACCCTATGCCTCCAGGTTTCCTAGGCAAAGGTCCCCCTGTTTGCGTAAAAATTCATACAATTTGAGGTTATTATTAGCTTAGCCATCCAACATACTGTTTCCAGATGTAATCTAGCTTCTGCAAATGAGAGAAAACATTTGGCCCTTGAGTCTCTGAGATCGGGATACTTCACTTAGCATAATTTTTTCCATCTCCATCCATTTGGCTGCAAAAGCCATAATATCGTTTTCTCTAATGGCCGGGTAGTATTCCATTGCATATAAGTACCAAAGTTTTTGAATCCACTCATCCAGTGAGAGGCATCTGGGTTGGTTCCATAATGTAGCTATAGTAAATTGAGCTGCTATAAACATTGATGAAGCGGTATCTCTATAATATGCTGATTCTAACTCTTTTGGGAAAATACAGAAGTGGGATAGCTGGGTCATAAGGTGGTTCCAGCCCTAATTTTTTGAGGAATCACCACACTGCTTCAAAATTAATTTTTAACCAAAGAAAAAGAGAATAAAAATTTTTAAGAGAGAGTAACTACATCCAACATTTCAGCCCTATTTGCATACCAATTATAAAAATATATCTTTGAGACAACTGGAGAAATTGGCTATGGACTGGAAATGAGATGATGTGAAGGAATTATTGTTAATTTTGCTAGGTGTTAAAATAGCATCATGGTGGTCATGTTAAAATGCATATTCTAATTCATCAGTGAGGGTCAAAAGCAATGATACCAAGGATCTGGCTTAAAGGAATCTAGAAAAAATTGTTTGGGTCAAGGTGACACATAGATGGTGGTTCACTCTACTATTCTTTTACTTAATTTAACAATGTGTTTGAAAACTGGGTCTCATAGAAGCAAAGAGTAGAACAGCAGTTCCTAAGGGTTAGGAGGTTGGGAAAAATGAAAGATGCCAGTGAAAGGATAGTTCTAAGGATATGTGTTAGTCAGCTTTATGTCACTGAACAAAATACCTGACATGAACAACTGTGAAGGGGAAAAGTTTATTTGGGAGGTGCAGCATCATGGTCAAAGGGAGGAAAGCTACTCAGCTCAGCGGCAAGGGAGCAGGGAGAGAAAGGGGAAGGAGCTGTAGGGTTCTAGGACATGACCTTGGTGATCCACCTCTTCCAGCCACATTCCACCACCTGCCTACAGTGTCCATTCCAACTAAGATGGACCAATTAGGTTGCAGCTCTCATAATCCAATTATTTCACCTCTGAACACCCTGCATTAACACAGGAACTTATATCCAAACCATCCCAGGATATAAGGTACAGCAGGGGTGGTGATGGATGTTCTATTAGTCAGCTTTCAGTTACTGTGACAAAATACTTGAGATAGACTAAAAGGAGGAAAGGTTTATTTTGGCTCATGGTTTCAGAGAGGTCAGTCCATGGTCGGTTGGCTCCATTGCATTTAGGCAATGCAGGGAGTGCACGGTACCCCAAAGCTGCTCACTTTATGGCAGCTAGTAAGCAAAGAGAGAGAGAGAGGAAGGTGCTGGGGTCCCAGCATCACCCCCAAGGGCATGGCCCCAATGGCCTAACTTCCTTCCACAAGGCCCCACCTTCTATAGATCCCACCACTTCCCAATAGCTACAACCTGGGGACCAAGTCTCCAACACATGGGCTTTTGGTGGACACTCAAGATCCATGCCAGAGCAGGTGTGTTAATTAGTTTGTGGTACTCATTACATAATGTGGGCGTATAACAAGTTATCCAGTTGAATACTTTGAATCTATACAATCTTTATTTATTTTAAAGAGAGAAAGAAGCAGGGGGAGAGAAAGAGAGAATCAATTTCACTAATTTTTTTCATTTAGTTGTGTACGTGGTGCTCGGGTTTGAACCAGGGTCCTTGTGCAGGCCAGGCAAGCGCTGTAACCTCTGAGTTACCTCTCCAGCCCTATACAGTATTTATTTGCCAATTAAATACCTTAAAAAATAACATACCCCCTAAAGTTTGGAAATGTCCATTAAAAAAAAAAAGAAAAAAATGTATGGAATTCTATGATTGCTTTTTTCCAGATGAAGAGACTGAAACTCAGAATTAGTGCTTTGGCAGAACTCAGCTATGATGGGTCAGTTTGGTTTCAGAATGTAATTCTAAACAGATATTTAAAAATATTAATATTCAGTTGGGTGCAGTGGCATATACCTGTAATCCCAGCCACTCAGAAAATTGAGACAGGAGGATTGTGAGTTCAAAGTCAGCCTCAGCAACTTAGTGAGGTCCTAAGCAGTTTAGTGAGGTCCTGTCTCAAAATAAAATATAAAAAAGGGCTTGGAATGTGGCTCAATTATTAAGTACCCCTAGGTTCAACCCCCAGTATCAAAAAATAAAATAAAATAAAATATTAATATTCAATGGCAAGATGATGTTGCCCTCTTACCCGTTCTAAATCAATGCTCTGAGATACTGTATCTCCTCAATATAGTTCAAATTTTATACCAATCATTTTTTCCCCAAAAAGGTGGAGGTGCTTCATTATATGAAGCTTTAAAAAATTGTGCTGATGTGACTTAAAAAATCATTTATTACTAAACTATCTTTGGAGCAAGATTAAGATGCGCAGAAAACTCGTAAATGTTTGCTAACATTGAATAGTACAAATCGACATACATCATTTCTTCATGACAGTTTAGCAAGCATTTTGCTGGTCCGAAAACATTAACACATTAGTTGTTGATTTGTGTATTATAATCAAATATTACACTTGAGAAAATTCACTGCAGTGTAAAGGATGGAATTACAGCAATTTAGTCTTCTGGTGCATGCGCAGAGAACTCTAGGCCTGGCTAGTGGTGCAGTGCAGAAGGTAATTACGCATCCCCAAGCCCCTGATTAGTACATTGCTGCCCTGTTTAACTTTTTTTTCCCCCCAGGGCTGAGGACCCAACTCCGGGCCTTGTGCATGCCAGGCAAGCGCTCTTCCACTGAGCTAAATCCCCAACTCCCCTGTTTAACTTTTTTTTTTTTTTTAAAGAGAGAGGGATAGTGAGAGAGACAGAGAAAGAGAGAAACAACTTTATTTAGTTTTTCACACGGCCTTCGTTGCTCCAACACTTAGTTGTGTACGTAGTGCTGGGGTTCGAACCAAGGTCCTCGTGCTTGCCAGGCAAGCTCTGAAACCGCTGAGCCACCGCTCCAGAACCTCCACCCCCCATTTAACTTTTGAGTGGCATGACAAACTGAATTAGACCATCTGATGATTATGCAATGAAGGTTATAAACCAATTTTTGGACTGGAAAATGGGGTGTGACAATTATTCAGTGATGGTGATTAATTCTTTTTTGGTACCAGGGATTGAACACAGGGCACTTAACCACCGAGCCCCATCCCCAGCCCTTTTTATTTTTTAATTTTGAGACAGGGTCTCGCCAAGTTGCTGAGCCTGGCTTGGAACTTCTGATCCTCCTGCCTCAGCCTTCGAGTCGCTGGGATTACAGGTGTGTGCCACCCCACCTGGCTGGTGATGATGATTATATAGAGAAATATTGTATGCAGAGGGTATAGTCACTCTTGTTTCAGTACTAGAAACAGATGTTTAGAGAGGTCAGGTCTTCATTATGCTAAACCCAGCGACAGAACTCAGATTGCTTGATTTCTCATCCAAAGCAAACCAGACCCCAGGGCCAAGATGCATCGCATTGAAAAGGGAGGATTTAGGGAGGGGCTTCTGGATTGGGGATGCCTGTGGACTGCCTCGCCTCAGTCAGGTCACTTGCCCTTATGGGTCTCAGGTGTCCACTGTGGGAACGGACAGCATGACCCTGTGTGCTGGGCCAGTCTTCCAGGGCACCCTTAGGTGTGGATGAAGTGAGACTCTGCTCCAGAGATTGATTTGCTGCAAAAATCCCACAGCAGTGCTGGTCCCTTTTTCTCTTTTTGAGCAATAGCATTTAGCAGTTGGTGTGAAGAGGAAAATGTGGCTGGGGGGGCCCTAAGAAGAGGTCATTTTGGAGGCCAGATGGGCCCTAAGAAGAGGTCATTTTGGAAGCCAGATGGGCATAGAGTTTCTTACCATGTCATTAGATAAAAGTCAGGGTCTGGGGGATCCTGGGAGGCGGCTTTGCGTTCCTGAACTTTCCCTTGGCAGTTGGGTTGCCGATGGTACACTTTTAGCCCAAAGTTCTCAGAAGTAGCCTGTATTGTCCATTAGGGCCTGTCCATCCAGTTCAAGTTCACAGTGATAAATCTCACAGTCTCTAAGGGTCCTCACAAAGGTGGGTGTGGTGTGCTGATAGCAGGCATGATTAAGTGCTTTCCTGTGTCAAATATAGCTGTAATATACTACAAACAGGCAGTCGCGCTTTATACAAACTGATCTGGCCACTATCAGCTGCTCTGACATTTTATACGAATACCTAAAATAAATCTAGAAACAGGAAAGAAAGTACAGAATTATTGTTTTAAGCAGCCTGTGAGAGCTTATCTTCAAAGTGGCAGAGGTTCTATTGTATTTAGAGAGACTGCTCACTCCACTGGCATAAAGGTTAGCGGCAGGGACTTCAGGGCCGCACTGAGCCAGTTTCCCATGTGAGTGCTGAGGGCCGGCTTCTTCTTGTTCAACTGAGGACCTTCCGGTGGACCCGACCGCAGCACACACACTGTAAGAAGCAATTTAGAATTTCTGCGTAAAACAAAATTGACATGATTTTCCCATTGAGGGTCATACTAAAGGTCTGAAAGCATTGTACTTTTGAAAATATTGACCTTGGGGCTGGAGTGGTGGCTCAGTGGTTACAGCGCTTGCCCGGCATGTGTGAGAACCTGGGTTCAAACCCCAGCACCACATGTACAACTGAGTGCAAGAGAAACAAAGGCCAGATGAAAAAATCAAATTGATTCTCTCTTTCTCTTTCATTTTCTCCCACTTTCTTTAAAAAAAAAAAAAATTGACCTTGACCTCCTATGTGGTGTTTTGAATGTATATGTTTCACAACTGGAAAACAAACAAACATAAAAAGAGTCTTATCTCATTTTGGACTTTCTTTTTGGTATAAGAGTGTCAGGGAGAAGTGCCCTATAGAAATCTAATACTTTTTTCTCCTTCTCCTTCTTCTTTTTCCTCTTCTTCCCTTTCTCCTCCTCTTCTTCTTCCTCCTCCTCCTCTTCTCCGCCTCCTCCTTTTCTTTCTCCTCCTCCTCTTTCTCCTCCTCTTCCTCTTCCTCCCCTCCTCATCTTCCTCTTCCTCCCCTTCTCCTCCTCTTCCTCTTCCTCTCCTCCTCTTCCTCTTCTTCTTCTTCCTCCTCCTCTCCTCCTCTTCCTCCTCCACATGCACATCTGAGTGCAGGAGAAACAAAGGCCAGATGAAAAAGTCAAATTGATTCTCTCTTTCTCTCTCATTTTCTCCCTCTCTCTTTAAAAAGAAAATATTGACCTTGGTATTTTGAATGTGTATGTTTCCCAAATGGAAAAAAAAGAGTCTTATCTCATTTTGGAGTTCGTTTTTGGTATAAGAGTGTCAGGGAGAAGTGCCCT
>PVKS010024624.1:0-30855 GCA_004027875.1 Aplodontia rufa | reverse complement strand
TAATACTACATGAAAAATTGCTTTTCATTTTCACTCACAACTATAAAATGGAACATTCTTATTATGTCACTTCCTCCACACATGTAGTGGAGATGAGGAATAATCTTTAATATTTTTCCTCTCAGGTCTTCGTCTTGTTCCTTCAACTAGCACTAAGTCAGCCACCATGCACTGACAACCAAATGCTCCCTCCCGTGCCTGCGTGGTTAACCCAAACCATGGGAGGCTCTGGGTGCCATAGCGTAGGCCGTGCATGCCAGAGTTAACTGAAGTTACTGTAGTCATGAAGGTCTTTCTCCAGGCACACACAAGCGCAGTTGTCCTTGGTGCCCGTGGGGGACTGGTTCCAGGACCTCAGAGGATACCAAACATCTGCAGATACTCAAATCCTTTATATAAAATGGCATGTTTGTGTATAAACAACACATACCTTTCTGTTCATTACTTATGTAAGTAGCTGTTATACTGTTTTGTTTAGGGGATAAGAACAAGAAAAAAATTGCACATGTTCAGTACAGATGTTACTTTTTTCCAGATATTTTCAATCCAAGGTTGGTTGAATCCATGAATACAGAATCCAAGAACACAGAGGGTAAACTATACATAGGGTTTATGCCAGTTAAAGGATTGCTCTCAGCTGGAAGTAATCAACAAAATGGCTTAAATAAAAATGAAGAAATCTAGAGGAGAGAGCTGCAGGTTTCATTCAGTTCAGGACTTCGTCAAAATCAGGGTGATGTGTGCAACTTTTACAGCGTCCCCCTTATCATCACAAGATGATTATCTCTGCTCCAAACATCACGTCTACATCCAATCTTTCTCCCTGTGTCTAGGAATAAGAGGATGGAGGTAAGTCCATTGATGCCTTCCCCTTTTATCAGGAAAGAAAAATGTTTCCCAGAAGTCCCAGCAAGGTTTGGCTTATAACTCTTTAGCTAAAACCATGGGATATAGATATGTCTAACTTCAAGAGAGGCTGGAAAAGAGGGGTTATCAAGTTTTTCTAGCCTTTAAAATGCAGGCAACAATAATTGTTAGTAGGTAGGTTTATTGGCTTAGCCAATAATAAGGGTATACTAGAAGGTTTTATTTTTGGGAGATCATCCATGAAATCAGATCAGGGGCCACATCCTAAAGTCACAAAGCCCCTAAGACCATACTGCTCATTGCTGCCCTTGATCACTGATAATTGCACTATGCTGTGAGTGACCTAGTAATGCACAATGGCTTTGTTCTTGTTTGAAACAAAAACTTTTAAATTAGTTTTTTTTTTAATTATTTTTTTCCTGACCAATGAGGTCTTCCAAAAACCCTCAAGTTTCTTTGGTTTACATCAAAGTCCTATCTAATTTGCTCCCAAGGGGAATCCACCACAATGGTGCAGTTGTGTATTTCCACAGGGATTTTCCCTAAACTGTTAATGAGTTGTGACTTCCTTATATGTACATGCAGACAAGACTGGAGCACTTCAAGCAGGTAGACAGAATTTGAACCAGATGGTTCAAGGAAAGGAAACCGGATTAGCAGATCATTTCAAACACCTCCATGTGTTGACTGAAATCCATAAGGAGAATGACAAAACATGTACCTTATTTTCTCAACAAACTGTGCACCATACTGAATATTAAACATTAAATTGAGACAGGGATAGAGTAAGCTCTGGTTTTTCTTTCCTTGTCATTAGAACCATAAGTCTAGTTTTGACTCATTAATGTAACACAGAGGAGGGGAACAAAAAAAAGGAAGACAAATTTATAAACTGGTGCTAAGGGACCCTTTGGCAATCCCACAGCTATAGCATTTGAATGAATTGGAGGTGGCAAGGGTGTGTCTAATTTCCATGAGTTCCTGTATGGAAAACAAATCCCATTTTGCTTAATTTTCCAGATTCAACAGTAAACTATAGGAGCCTCTCATCCTCACTCTTAAGTCAACTTCATTAAAATTGGGGCTGATGCAAATTAAGGTATTTTCTAGCACCCTCTATAACCCCCTACCCCCAATTTAATTAAAGGCAAATTTGGGTAAGGAGTAAACTGGTATTTATGAATCAGGAGAAAATCTAGTTCCAGTAATTAAAGGGATTTTCTAAATCTTGTCCTCCATGTTAGGACACTCATTTTAATAGTTAATTAAAGACTTCTTAACCATCCTTTGAAAGAAACTTGAAAAAGAAAAGATTAGGGACCTGCTACAAAGACATTGCTGACAACAGGGACAGAAATTCTTTGTTATACCCTTTAGGGGAAACTAAAGTCTTCCTGCACCCAAAAAAGCCTAAAATACTAGGGGTATGAAGATCTACCCCCCACCCCCACACACACACACACCCCTTAACAAAAGGAGATATTTATTTGCCTTTGTATAGCTGAGAGTTGCCCTGCAAATTTCACAGCTGTTCCACAAATAAGCCTGCTTGCAAGTCACCCACATAACACTACACTTAGCGAGGGAGCACAGATGTCCTGTTCCTTTCATTTCCCAAGCTGTGGCTCATCCCAGAGTTAAACTACTCCAGCAGACCCCACGCCTGTTCCCTTCTACAGGGTCGAGTAACACTCCCCTCGGATACCCCATGTGCTTCTCATTTTCAAAATAGGCTTCAACTGAGTAAATTGATCAGCAGCTCTGTGCTAGGTCCTGGGAGGCCACACGGGTGAACACAGCACAGTCTTTCCTGCTCAGAACTCGGACCTCATTAAGAAGACAAACACCGGAGCAGGTAATGCTAATACAAGGCCCACAGGCATGGAAGATGCTTGGGAGGTACAAACCAAGGACAATGTGAGAATGGGGGACAGAGACAGAGGTTCTCAAGGAGAAGCCTCCCAGAGTGGTGCGTTCTCTGCTAGGGCAGAGAGGCAGACATCTAAAGAACAATATTCCCAGACAGAACAAAGGCTTGTGGCAAGAGCAATGCACATTGAGAAAGGTCTGCGGATCCCTGAGGCTGAAGCCAAGAGCTGATAGAAAGTGGGGCTGGGAAGAGGGGAAGGGAGCTACAGGTCAGCCAAGGCCGTGGACTGCCGAGGCTCTCCCGCCTGGCCGTGCTTCAGCCTAAAGAGAAAGGGCTTTGGAGGTATTGAAGTAAAAGGATGGGAATGACGAAAAAGAGACCAGTTCAGATGTTAGGGCTCCAGGCTGTGGCAGCAGTGCCCAGAAAGGAGCTCTAAGACCAGGTCTTCTAATGGAGCTACTAGAACCCATCAAGGGTTCATGTACCAGAGGACACATGTGTTAAGTGAATCATTTTAAGAGACTCAGTTGCTACATTCTCAACCCTTACAGGGCCTTTTTCCTAAAACCATCTGATAATTCTAATTACATTTGAAAAAGACAGCCATAACCCTCACCTATGCCAAATCTTTCTCTAGTGGGCCAATGATTTGTTAAGGTACCTCCAATCCATGGGCTTCCTATCCTTCTCACCATCTTGGCTTTTTCCTATGAGAGTAAAATTTGACTTTTGGGGGACATTCTAAATTCAGAATAATCAATGCAGTATTGACTAGTGACATTGATCATTTAATGTTCCTAGAATGGAATGTTCCCTAGAATTACCAACTTTTTAAAGGAAAAAGCCCTATGGAAAATTTTTATTTGATTCTTTTTGATTCCAACTGTTCAGGGAAGGTACTTAAGATCCATTTCATCAGATCTACCATAAAATATTTATTTTAATTATTATCAGTTCTCATCATTTCAAATAATAAGTATGTTAACAAAGAGTGATCTTCTTTCAGTCCACATTGAAAAAAAAATTCAAACATTGACTTAAATATTTGCAAAAGAGTACCCAAACAAATGAGTTTTAAGATGCATAAATTCCTTGGAACATTGGTAGGAGTCTGGCTGGGAAATAAAATGGGGAGGGATGAAAGTTGATTTCTGTGGTAAATTTAAGAAATACTGAGATTCTCAAGAGACGGGGAGCTATACCGTTCCGTTTCCCCCAAGTTTTGATCATAGAAGGGCAGCTCTGAGTGTTAAATTAAGAGTATTTTACATCTCCCTTCAATAATCTCCATCACTACCCCTACTCCAGCCACCCCCATAAAATATAAACTGAATGAATGCATATCTTTTCATAAACGTGAACTTCAGGTAGTAGTATGCTACAGCCCACTTACACAGGCTCACACCCCAAATATGGGCACAACTAGCATTCAAAAGATCTCCCGAGGAGGGAGGAAAAAAAGTTTTGGAGGGATGGTTCAAATCACCCTTGATTGTATCTGCACACATACAGGAGAAGACACTTGCAGCAACAGGAGGATGACAGCCAACCCAGAAAATGTCTTTGTACTTCCCTTACAATATCAATATGTGTATGGGCTGGAGCGGTGGCTCAGCGGTTTCAACGCTTGCCTGGCAAGCACGAGGACCCGGGTTCAAACCCCAGCACCACGTACACAACTGAGTGTTGGAGCAACTAAGGCCATGTGAAAAACTCAATAACGTTGTTTCTCTCTTTCTCTGTCTCTCTCGCTGTCCCTCTCTCTTAAAAAAAAAAAAAAATATGTGTGGATCCCGTATTTTTACTATTGAGTTATCTGAAAACTTGCTTCAGTTCTTATTTGAGTCAACTTTTCCATTGTTGTGACCAAAAGAACCGACAAAAACAGCACAGAGGAGGGAACGTTTATTCGGGGCTCACCGTTTCCGAGGTCTCAGTTCATATATGGACATCTTCTTAGCTCCGGATCCAAGCTGAGACACAAAACCGTGACAGAAGGTGTGGCGGGTGAAAGCAGCTCAGGGCGTGGCAATGGAGAAGCAGAGAGAGAGAGAGAGAGAGAGAGAGTTCTGCTTACCAGAGACGAAATATAAACCCCAAAGGCATGCTCCCAGTGGCCTTCTTCCTCCAGACACATCCTACCTGCCCAAGTTACCACCCAGGTAATCAACTGAAGTGGATTAATGCACTGATTAGGTTAGGGGTCTTAAACCCCAATCCTTTCACCTCTAAACTTTCTTGCATTGTTACACACATGACCTTTTGGGGGGCACCTCATATCTAAACCATAACAGTTCTTAGCATCATTTTGTATGAATACATGCATCCGCTATTCATAGAACACTTAGATTATTCCAGATTTGGGCCTTATTAGCGACAGAGTCTTTAATACCACAAAAGAATATGTAGAAGGAAATCAGTTAGCCAGAGGCAGGGCCAGAAGTTGAGAAATACCTCATGATAAAGAACTTCTTGCTGTATCATCAGTTCATGCTACAGATGGACTCCCATCCCCCATGTATATTTCACGTGGTATATATAGCTTTCCAGCCTGATCCAGAATGCTTACAAGTATTATCTTTGCCCTTGCTGAACAAAATTCTAAAAGTGTATTTGGTTGCCCATGTAATGCCCTCAGCCGCTTCAATATAGTTAATGCTCCAGGGAATAAAAGAAGTCTTTTCTATTCCAAAATTAATAAAATTTCTTATTTGATACCAATTTAACAAGATGACCTATTGATGGACTGAATATTTGACTTTTTAATTGAGTAGTTTGCTTTTGTGTCTGATGATGACCCGTGTCATTGTGCAAAATAGAAAGGCCATCTGGAGAGAACTGCTCTGCCAGATAAGGAATAATGCTGGTATTCTTACAGCACTGGTTCTCAATATTGAACTATGTTGAATGCTGTAAAAATGAAAGCTTCTCCAACAAAAAATGTCCTTCAGAAGCAAGCTTCATATCTCCCTGTCACATCTGTGCTTCCTCTGCACAGTGACGAGTGAGTCTGATGTAGCCTTCCATTGCTCTGAGAGTCCTCATAGAGGGATAGAAAGGATTTGGGTAAATCTCTTCTGCAGGGTAAGCAACAGAGAATTTCAGAAATGAAATGGGGGTCCTTTTACAGAAGGCAATGCAATTGCCTATGAAATTTCTTTTATTATAATACATCATGACATTATTTTACAAATACATATTTTCTAAGCCATCTGTTTTACTTGCTTCCCTGAGGGTTCCTCAAGGACATTGACCATGTGTGTCTTAACGACATACCCCCAACAGCCAGCATGGTGACTGACACAAAGTGGGCACGCAATCAATGTTTGTTGAATGAGGGAATAAACTTTTGAAAGAATGGATTCAAGATCCGAATATCTATCTTCTTCTGGACACAGTGGTCTGGTAAAACTAAGAATAGTATCTTTTGCTCAAAGGTTTACCATGACCTGTCTATACAACAGCAGGACAGGTAACAAGGGACATTTCCAGGTCTTAGAAATTTACTCTGCCCTATATTTTCTGAACAGTTTGAGTAAAATTTATAGCCTATTTAATTCTGGCACTATTCCACGCTTAGTTGCATTTTTTTAATACCTTGATATTTAACTTCTATAATTCCCATTACTAAAACTTCTATTTGCTACAATGGTGACTGACCTTAAATTTTCATTTCTCCCCTATTTATCTTCTCTACCACTATTAGAACACGCTAATGCGTCCTGTATTTACTGTCTCGTGTTATTCCAGTTAAATTTCTTCTTTGGGAAAAATAAGTAGGTTTTTGTTTTCTGAATTTCTCTTCTATAATTCATCCCCAAAGCCTCAGGTCTAAAAGCTGTGCTTGGCCCTTGAATTTCCAATGAATTCCTAGAGCCACTTCCTCAGCTGGCCTGCCTGGCACTATCTCCAAAACACTCCTAGAACCCATCCTTGCTAAGATCTCAATCCATGTATGCAACACAATCCAACCTGCCTTGACTTACAGTTTTTCCATATCTTGTCCACATAACTCCCTATCATTTGCAGGTCTACAGATAAAATTTTTGGGTCATTTCCACATTCAAGAGAAACATCTATCACTTCTTTGGTTGTTCTCATCTCCTCCGGTGCTTGGGAAGTTCTCTAGATCAACCTCCATCTTCAATTCTAATGTCAGTTTTCATGTTATTTCATCTCAGCCAGTGATCACATGTGGAGACATCTGGTTTATTTTTTCTCTGGCTCTGCTACTGGGCATGACAAAAAGCTGGGGACAAGATATTGAACTTGACTCTCAATATGAAAAAGAGATTTAAAATACTTGACATATATCCTACTTTGGAGTGTAGCTAAGGATGAAAGAGTCTATAACCACAGAAAAGAATTTATTATTATGGATCTCTATTAGTAGTACTATAATTTTACTCATGATGGTAATGGAGCTCATGGTAAAAATAAAGAAATGCATTCACAATCATGGAAACTCAGAAGGGCTCTATTATCATAGTCTTTAAGAATTATTTACCCACAGTGCTCCCTCCCTTCTCTAAACCCTACTGGATTGTTTTCATATCAAACTGCCCAGCAAGTAATTGTTCTTCCTCTATCTTCTGCAAGCTGGCTTTGTCCCTGATGTGACCAGTGGAAACAAGTCCTGGGCTTTATCTATACCTCTGCAGTACTAGCTCGAGAACAGGTCCTGGGAAAAGTTCACAAGAGCACTTTCTGATTAGCAATATAACTTCATCATGATGATTCTTTTTATCATAATAAAAAGGGATCATTTATGACTTCTAATAAGATTGCAAAGTCACTAAGTTTGACGATTTATATTTATATGTCTGAAAAAGAAATTGCTCCAACCCTTCCTAAAACCCTCACCAGCAATACCTGCCCACTTACAGCTCAGTTTCCGGCACATTTGCCAGCAGAAGCTCCTCTCTTTGCAATTCACAGGCCTTTTCTAGCCACTTCCTCATTTTTGTAGGCCAAACCCTGACTATGCCACATTTATCATTGACTCAGTAGACTAAAAACCCCTCCACCCTGACTCATTGCTCCACTCACCTTGTGGCCCTCATACCTCTGGTCTCTGTTGCTAAAGGGAAATCGAAATCCCAATTTATCAAGCACCTGCTCTGGCCAGGGACTTTCAGGAGATCGCATTACAGGGTGTGTGTGGTTTTCTCCCTCCCTTTCTCTACTCTCTGCTAAAGGTAGGTTTGGGAAAGTGATGTGTAATGGCCACTCCAGCAGAGAGAGTCCACCAGCAGATTTGCATAGTGTCATCAGCACCGCCATGCCAGATTTCAAGCTGTGAGCCTATCAACACTGAACAAGGAGGTGAAAAAAGATGTGCACAGTCCCCTCCAGTGGGCAAGGGAGGGCCATATCTGGTTTGAGGTGAGCTATGTAGCTCAGAAACTCAAAACCCTCCTTCCTCAAAGTTGCTGAGAAACCAGTTCAAAAAGAGCAAGTACAAATTCAGCTTCTTTCTTTCTTCCTTCTTTCCTTCCTCCCTTTCTTTCCATGTTATTCTATTTGTTCTGTCTTGTTTTGTTTTGCATTTCACTTTTAAAATTTGACTTGTCTCTTTGTTGCACTTGAAGGTCCAACTACCTGTCCCTCTGCCCACGGCTCATCATAGAAGAAGGGCTGTCTCCACTTGTGAAGAGATTTCTTCTTGTTTCTTCCAATCAAAGAATGCAGGGTAGTTTTCATGAAAGGCACTTAATAAAGGAAAAAAATAAATGGTACCTTAAAACCATTCATGCAAAGGACTTCCTGACAATGACTAGAAGTGCCAAGCAGCCCATGAGCTAATTATCCCGTAAATTTTCTTTTCTCCCTCAGTGTAGAGGTGAGATCTAATTTGAAAGATTAAAATCTTTGTGTGATTACAGTATAAGGTAATTGTTAAGCTCTGTAGTTACATGCTCAATAGCAACTAACCCAGTGCAAAGAATTACAAGGTGATTTGTGCCTATAAGATAAATTCCAAGAATTCTGCTTTTACAAAGGTAAGGAAGTGGAGGTGGCAGAATAACAAATGTGCTAAGTGGAGTAATTTATTGTGAACTCCAGGAAAGAAAGTCTTAGAGGTCTCAGGATTCACAGACCAGCCAACTCACAGAACACCTTCCCTGCATTGCTTAGGTTGAGCTAAACTTTATTTATATGAAAGCACTACTGCAGTTGATGAAGTTATCTAAGGAATATTTAGACTGTGCTTATCCAGATGTTCCAAATGTCTGCTATTCTCAAAGTAATAGAAAGGAAAATAAGAAAGCTTTTAGTAGTTTTGTTTCCAGCTCCAGCACTATTTGGTTTTCTGCCAACAGTTTTTCTCTGCCTTAGTAGATCACACCGGAAAATTCATTCATTAAACAAATATTTATTCAGCACCCAGAGCATGCCAGGCTTCTGTTCTTGGTACTGGGGACATGATGATAAATAAGATAGATAAGGTCTCTATTCTCAGAGAGCTCAGAGTCCAGCAGGAAAGAAAGGTTTAAAATAAGTACTCACCATGAAGTCCTGGGAAGAAGGAGGACAACGTAGCATTCAGAGTGTAGAGTCTACCCTAGTTCACGAGTCTAGGACAGTATCTATGATACTTAATTTGAGACCTGAAAAATAAGGAGGCACCGTTAGCTAGGTGAAGGAGTATCAGTGAAGACAATTTTTTTTTTCTCCAGTGAAGCAATACAAAAGGAATATCCTAAAGTATTGGGTTTTTTTGTTTGTTTTTCTTTTTTTTTTTTTTTCAGGGCTGAGGACTGAACTCGGGGCCTTGCGTGTGCTAGGCAAGTGCTCTACCGCTGAGCTAAATCCCCAGCTCCCAAAGTATTGTTTTTTAATGTGTTTTTCTCTCCAGTCTTTGAAAATCCTCATCCCAGTTTGTTCAGCGTAGCTAAGATTTCCATAGATTTTCTAGCTGTAATTGCTGTGCCTACAGCTGTAGGCACAATTTTAAGAGAACAATTCAATAAAACTGATAGACAATAATATATAACTAAAAATTAATACTCAGAATGGTCCAGGAGTGGCTTTTTCTAGCATCCAGTCTGTGGAAACATCCAGGCATCTGGCTTTCCAAGCACAGAGAAGGCACACAGGAGCAGGGGAAAGAAGGGGGGACTGGTGAGTGGACCTCACACATCACCATCTTAACAGTGGCTCAATGATGTTTGGTAAATGGAATCATTTTAAACAACAAAAAAGCGTACATAATGACAAGCATAAGTAGATAATTGTCAATTTTATACCTCATGTTTTATTATAATGACTCAGCTTACACCATGTCAACAGCTAGAATCTTTGGAAACTTTACCCATTTCCCTTTATAGTCAGGTCTTTCATCTGACCCTAAAATAGGATCGTCACCATCCATTCACTTATCTAATGAACATCCTATGTTTACTGATAATTTCTAAGTTTATGATTTGCATAGGTCAGCTTTCCATTGAGAGAATCAACTTGTAAGGAGAAAAGTTTTGCTTTGGCTCACAGTTTTAGAGATTTCAGTTCATGATCAAGCAGAGCCACTGCTTTGAGGCCTCTGTTGGAGGTGCTGGATGGCAATGGTGGGGAGCACATTGGGAAGCAAATTCACCTCATGGCCACAGGAAGCAAAAGCAGGAAGAATAGGGGCTAGGATTCAATTATCTCCTCGGCAGGCAGTATCCCCAGTGACCTAATTTCTTGCCACTAGGTCCCACTTCTTTTTTTTTTTTTTTAAGAGAGAGAAGGACAATGAGAAAGAATCATTTTATTTAGTTTTTTATTGTGGCATTTGTTGCTACAATGCTTCATTGTGTGCATGGTGCTGCGGTTCAAACACACAGTCATGCATATGCCAGACAAGCACTATTAAATGCTGAGCCACAGCTCCAGCCAGCTATATTTTTATTATTATTTATTCTTTTTTTTTTAAGGTCCCCACTTCATAAACATTCCACCACCTCTCACCACCCTAGGCACTAAGACTTTACCACATGGACCTTTGAAGGACATTCAATATCCAAACTACAATATAATTTTAGCAGTAGGTTTATTTTTCTTTCAAATAAATTTAGAAAAAGAGGAGAAAAAGAAATACATCACCTTCCAGATAAAACCATGGTTTACATTTGGTTATATTTCTTTTCAGCTTTTCCTCCCATATAGCATCTTTTTTCTTTTTAGCGTAGTTGATTTTAAGCCTCACATATAACTGAGTGCAGTTTTATTTTTATTTATCAGACTGTCATAAGTGTCAACCCACTGTAACCTGGCGTTTGAACACATTCTGTTGCGCAATATTCCATCAGGGGACTTTGTTTATCTCATCAATTTACTACAGTGGGACATTTAAGGCACCTACTAGCCTTCCTTTTAACCAGAAACCTCTTCAGTAAGGACTCTTGGAAATCTGGATCATTTAAAGATTTCTAAAGTTTATAGTCCAAATTGTGTTTTAAAGTAGCGTTTCACTTTACACTCCTTTTGGTAATGTACAAAAAGCACTTGGATTGCCACACCCTTGTCAGAGCACTGATCTTCCTCTCTCTCTCTTTGAACCTTTACTAATTGATTAGGCAAAAACAAAAACAAAAAAATACAAGAAAAAAATGATGGTATCTTGTCTTAATTGCATTTCTGTAAAACTGACCATTTTCCCATGTGTTTTATTATTTCCTATTTGATATCTTTTCCATTCTCAGCTGCCTTTTTTTGTTGTTATTGTTGTTTTTGTTTTTTTGTTGTTGTTTAAGAGAGAGGGAGAGACGGGCTGGAGTGGTGGCTCAGCGGTTACAGTGCTTGCCTTGCATTTGTGAGGACCCATGTTCAAACCCCAGCACCAGATACACAATAAGGTGTCAGAGCAACAAAAAACAGATGAAAAACTAAATAAAGTTGTATCTCTTTCTCTCTCACTGTCCCTCTCTCTAAAAAAAAAAAAAAAATGAGAGAGAGAGAAAGAAACAATCAACTTTATTTTATTTTTGCATCTGGTCTTTGTTTCTCCTAAACTTAGTCATATATGTGGTGCTAGGTTTGAACCCAGGTCCTCAGGCATGCAGGCAAGCACTCTACTGCTGAGCCCCCTCTCCAGCCCCCTATACTTACATTTTTTTTGCTTAATTTTTGCCTTAAAAATATTAATGTACAGAATTATTTAATTTTTATGTTAATTCTGACCTATGATCATAACACAAAGAATACAGCTTTCATTTTAGATGCTATTTAAATATATTCATTTTTATTTCAAATTATCTCAGATACTCTAAGGCTGACTCTATAGTATATCTTTTTACTAATCATATCATCTTTTCTTATTTATGGTCTTTTTTATAAGAGAGAGAGTGAGAAAGAGAGAATCAATTTTATTTTTATTTATTCATCTGGTGTTTGTTTCTCTGATACTTAGTTGTGTATGTGGTACTAGGGTTTGAACCCAGGTCCTTACACATGCCAGGTAAGTGCTCCAACTTGCATATGTTCTTACAGTTTGCCTCTTTACCTTTATATATGGATAAATATTTTTATACATAAGGAAATATATGTGTGTATATATGTATATATATACATATATATGTGAGTAACGAAATATATATGCAGGCAGAGACAAAAAGAAAAGTTGAAACATAATTTTTGCTCCATTATCTCAGTTGCCAGCTTAATAAAATATTTAGTTATGCTATAGGTGTTGATTACACATGTTTGCTTAAAATATTCTTGTCCATATAATCATGGAAAAATTAGCAATTGAATGTAAAATAAAAATATCAATTAAAACTTTTTACTTTTTAAAAAAGCAAGAAAGCAAGTACATAGTTTATTTATTTTATTCAGAAATTTATTTGTTGAACAATCAAACAAGCTCTAACGAAATAATATAAAAATATATAAATTCTGAAAATTAGATTTGCCTCCAAGAGCCCCCCTCAATTACCCACCCTTATCCCTCCCCTGGTTCTTCCCAATACATCTCTACAAATGCCTTAGGTTGTATGACATTACACCTTATCCGGATTTAAAACATGATACTAGACTTCCTTTCTCAATGGCCAGGGTCTAGCTCCAGCCTCCACAGATGAGTGGAGACATTTGACCCTTGGTTCTCTGGGTTATGCTGATTTCACTCAGCATAATTTCTTCCATAGCCATCCATTTACCTTCAAAGGCTGCAATATCATTGTTTCTAATTGCTGAGTAAAACTCCATGGTATATGTATATGTACCACAGTTTTGGATCCATTCATCCAGTGAGGGACATCTGGGGTTTTTCCATAATTTAGCTATTGTAAATTGAGCTGCTATGAATATGATTTCACTGTGTCACTGTAATGTGCTGATTCTAAATCCCCTGGAAAAATACCCAGGAGAGGAATAGCAGGATCATATGGTGGGCTCACCCCTAGTTTTTTGAGGATTCTCCACACTGCTTTCCAGTGGGGCTGTACCAGTCTGCAGTTCCTACTTGGAAGGTTGTATATTGATTTCACTCAAAATATTTTTCTAATTGCCTTCAGAATTATTTTCTGAGTCTCCTTCATTTTTGCCCCAGATGATATTGCTCAGATTGATTATGACTGTTGTTTACCTCTCCTGATTTAATCTACTTTGGGAGGGTTCCAAGGATGAGTTTCCCTCACATTAAGGACTAGAGAATTGCCACAACATATCTACCTGTAGTAGTCCCTATTACCAAGAACCCAAGTATGACTCTAAAAACAAAAGTTATAAGGTAGTTTTGAAATAAGTACTGATATTCCTTTGCTATCTTTAGGGGATTAGCTCCAGGACCCCCAAGAATAACCAAATCCATGGTTATTCAAGTCCATTATATAAAATGGCATAGTACTTGCATATAACTTATACACATTCTCCTATATCATCTCTAGATGTCTTTAAAAACCTAATACAATGTACATGTACTATAGTTTGGATGATGAATATCCCCCCCCCCGCCAAGACTCATGTGTTAAAGGTTGGTCCTCGGACTATGGGGGATTCTAAGTGGAATCTTTAAGAGGTGGGGCCTAGTGGCAGGAAGTTAGGTCATTGGGGGTGTGCCCTTGAAGAGGGTATTGGAACTCCCACCCCATACCCTTCCTCTTTGCATCCTGGTCACCATGAGGAGAGCAGCTTTGCTCCACCATGATGAGTTGCTTTGCCACAGACCCAAAGCAATGGGGCCAATGACCCCAGACTGAAATATCTAAACCTGTAGGCCAAAATAAATCTCTCTATTCTTAAATTTATTATCTTGGGTATTTTGTTACAATAATGGAAAGCTAACATCATATACTATGTAAGTAGCTATTATACTGTATTATTTAGGGAAGAAGAATAAGACAAAAAATTTGTATATGTTCAGTATAAGGGTTTATTTCTATTTTTGGAGGGGAGGGTAAGGGACTGGAGATTGAACCCAAGGGCACCTAACCACTGAGCCACATTCCCAGCCTGCTTTATGTTTTGATACAGAGTCTTGCTAAGTTGCTTAGTGCCTTGCTAAGGCTGACTTTGAACTTGCAGTCCTCCTGCCTAACCTCCGGAGCCACTGGGATCACAAGTGTGCACCACCATGCCTGGCATATTTCTCAATATTTTTGCTCTGCAATTGGTCAAATATGCAGATGCTAAACCCACAGATATGGGGAGTTAACTCTATAAAGCTTCTAAAGATGCTAACTTTGGAGAAGTCCAGATTCTCCATCTATGTTGGTTCTGCCAGAGGTCTCCATGAGCAAGTGTGTGGTGCATAAGCTGCACCACCAAGTGTAATGGCCCTGCTTCTCCAAGACATACCCACACAAGCCTTGCTCAGAGCTCAAACACTCAGACTTGCTCTTATGTTTTCAAAAACTCAGAAAAGATGTACAGAATCGAGACTAAGTCAAAATTAGCAAGATTGCCCTTATCAAACTCGCCGGATTTTGTTAAAGTATGTGTGCTTTTGAGCACACTTTTGAGCACCACTTTTTTTCTGATGAAATGTGGATTGCTGAAGTCTGCAAAGGTATAAACCACAATTTAGAATACTATCACCCCGCGATCCTTTAGGTATAAAATGGCACTCATGTCAACGCATATTTTATTAAAAAATTCCTAAGTGCTCATTTTCTGAGGTGGAATAAGCAATACAATTGGTTATTTATTTAAAACACTCTTAGACATCTCAGAATACCAAACCAATATCTTTGGTAGTTCAATAATTTTTTTACTCTAATTACAGAAAGAAACCCAGTGCATCAGAAAATTCATAGAAAAACATTAAAAGTTTTGCCAGCTGTTTATGCTGTTTATTGCAGCCTGTTGAAGAAGGGACTGAGCAAAACAATAAGAAATGTTTGCCGTATGTCGGGAAATGAGTGGTCATGGAAAATATTCATAAAGACTATCACTTGTCTGTATGTTGTTTAGGTGCACAGATAAAGCACATCCATCTTCTTAGCATTGACTCTTCCAAATGCAAATTACTCTAAGGCTCAAGCAATTGTGAGACACCATTGGGGTTTGTCTGCCAGCATCTGATTGGTTGTTCCTTTTGCGGGAGGGCTGCCTGATGCCCTGCCCCCATCCAGCCACCTGAGGGCATAGGGTACTGATGCCCTGCCCCCAGCCGCCTGGAATTACCTAACATAAAACACTCTATGTAAAATAGTTCATGTTAAAGTCTTTCTTTGTCAATTTTTTGAACTGGCATTACTGTCATATTTCAAATCAGTTTAGAAATCTCTCCTCTTCTCTCATTCCATTTCTTCAGTTCTTGGTCTCACACTGCCATCATTCCTTTATGTTGGGTGACTTTCTCTGTGTTGCTGGAGTGAGCCCACTGTATTTGGGGTAGGAGAAAATTAATACAAAGAATCTGCCCCACAAATGGGGCTCAAATAAAACTCATGAGAAATGAACAATTTCCTCAGCTTATTTTAAGCAAGTCTGATAGATTTATGTCCCCAGGAATCTTCCGTCTCTCCTTTAATTCAACCTTGTGTAACAGATGTGACTGTTGTTCGTGTTTGCAGATAGATGACACCCATTTCTTTAGCACTGACTCTTTTGAACACAAATTGCCCAATGAGGGTAAACTGAGTAAGTTATGCATCACAAAAAGCAGGCAAGCAAACACACTAATCAAAATCCTACAAAATAAAGGGAACTCAAGCCCTTGTCTGAAGTTGGTCTGTGAGTAGTCAGCCATTGATAAATCCCATTGTGAACTTGACCATGTTGTGGAGGGTCAAACACTTGAGACCTACATCTCCAGACCTTGTGGGAAAGCTAGGGAAGCCAATGATTAAGACTTTGGGGTCCCAGATATGACTTGGTTCTTGACCAGTTGGCCATGTAGGCTCCTTGATCTGAACTACTTTGTTGAAATAGGAACCTAATGTTGTTGTATAATCATAAATGCATATAAAGTAACAATATGATATTCATTTGTTATTAAATCAGAATTACCCCCACATCTCCTACACCCCAGTCTCTTGATTCTTCTATATTTCGGCCCTACAAGTGATAAATGTTTAGACTGTGAATTTTCCAGAATTAAATGATTGCATAAGTATTATTTGAATTCTCAGGAGGGTAAAAAGTATGCTACATTGTTGATTGTCTCCCTAGTTTCCTCCCTATCTTCCCTCCCTTTCCCTTCCTCTCTGCCTATCCCCTTCTCTCCCCCTACCCCCACATATCTATGTTTCCCCTAAATTATGTGTTCCTATGCCTTTGCTGGGTCTAATATCTGAGTCTGACAACCTTTCACTCAAGCTGTCTTAATTCTCTTAAACCCAAACTAATTCATTATAAATAGTCACATTGGACTACTTCATAAGTTCTTTTAATCATGCTTAAAATATATATTTTTGTGTATTTTTTAGGAGAGAGGGACAGTGAGAGAGAGAGAGAGGATCAATTTTATTTGCTTTTTCATGTGGCTTTCATTGATCCAACATTTTGTTGTGTATGTGCTGCTGGGCCTTGGACCCGCGTCGTAACTGCTGAGCCACTGCTCCAGCCCCCGCATTTTTATTTTAAATTATCTTCATTTTGCTTTTGCTTTTGCTTTCTGCCAGTTTGTCCTGGTGCCCCACCCAGATCCTTGCTTCTGACCTTTCCCCAGCTTCTGGGAGTGTTGACCACATACAACCCTCAGCTGAGGGCCACCTCCTCCTCCCAGTCATTGCTCCTGTTTTAAGACAGCTGCCCCTTCCAAGGTCCTACTCTGTGACTCTTCCCTAAACAGCCTTTATCCACTGAGTGCTCACTGGGGGATCATAAGTCTCCAAACGTGCACAATTCTGCAAGATTGATTGCTCCAGAACTCCCTGTGGGATCTGCTGAGTCATTTGTGGGATCACAGGGTAGCACAAGCAGCTTCTCCCGCTGCCCAGGCCTACCTCCAGCTCTCTCCTGCGGGATCTGGTCCTGAGAATATGTCTCCCTAACACCACCTCAGGTTCTGTTTCCAGTGAACCTGATCCGTGACAAGTTAAAACCATTATAATGGCTTGTGAACATTATGTGTAAAAGTAACTAGCAATTTTAATTTAGGATAGTAAAGGGTGAAAATTACAAAATAATTACAATAAAAAAGAAGCACTAATTCTCATGGGGTTAGAACCAGAGCACTAGGTAAGCTCTTTGGAGTTTCTCTTTCTTAAGAGAAACTAACTCCTTTAGGGTAAGAACACAGCTTTTGCTAGTGCTGAAATTAACCAAGACTCAAAATAATACCTTATGTAACTGTTTTGCAAGAACTTGAATAAAATAAATGGTCTTGCACCGTTTCATAGTACATCAGCACTTTTTTCCAGATTATCCACCCACTGAGCAATGGGTCGCTAGGGAAGCAATTTCTATATGTGATGCAGCCAGCAGAGCCAGAGCAGAGAACTGTGTCTCTCATGTACTAGAACACACTACTGAGGCTTTGCAGCAAAATGTCCACGTGTATCTTAGCTCTTTTTGAGAGACACAAGGTGCCTAAGAACGGCTCGATGATATCAGACATTTTTCTTTTTGAAATTTTTAGATGGTATTGTTTTAATTTTGTTCTTAATGTCATGATATTATGATTCTCCTTAAAGAGTCAACTGAAAAAGATCCACAAAGCCAGTGTGGAGCTAAAGAGCTTACATGTATGCACAAGTGTGCACAGTGCACACGCTCTATGTGTCTGTGAGTGACAGAATGCTTGATGGCCCAAGGGACAATAAAAAAGGAGAATACAAAAGCAAGAGCAACAAATACTAAATTCTAACCTTCTAACCAGGCTGCCCAAACCCAATGGTTCCAAATCCTTTGAAGTTACTTCAATTTCCCCTCATGCCAGAAGAGTGCTTTTTTATACTCTGTAGAACTGGAATGAAGATTATTTACCTGGTTTTGTGACTCTGTTCCAGTTGACTGTTGATATAATATTTGAATGTGTCACAAGGTCACCAACTACCTTGGTCATCGGATGTTCAATGCAGGTAAGAGTCCAAAAGTGTAAACCCAGCTCCCCAGAGCTGGCATGCAGCCTGCAGGCCGTCTGGATATCACAGAGGCTGTAAATCCCTTGGGATCTCTGCCTTAACTCCTTCATCTGTGATAATGGGGCACTGGTCAGAGTTTCCACCTGCACTTCCTCCCAGGGATGTGTTGAGAGTCAAAGCAAAAATGGTCCTCAAGGACAGAGACATTCCAGATTAAAAGCACTACGTAATAGAATATATCCTGCTTCCAGGGACATAGGGCTAAATAATCGCAAGCAGAAAAATTAGACTAGATCAGGGGTCTATTCACCTTACTCTCAGGACTTAGGGGTCTGCCTCATTATAAAAAGAAGCCTCCGTCCTCCCGAAAAGAGCATCAGATTAAGATAGAAATGGTTTCAAAGCTTAATTTTCATTGCATCAGTAAACAAAAGTGAGATTCTATTCCACCATCACTTAGTTCAAGGCTGAAAAATAGAGTTAATAATACATGGCACGTTTACTTGTTCATCATTGTCATTTGCAGTTAAGAGAGAGCTTTTACAAAAATATCGATATTGCTTTTAAAGACAGGAAAGCTTTGTAAGGAAGACCAGTTAGCCTGAGTAAATGCATTACATGCTCATTTTCTCACTCACATAAACAGAGCACCTTCTCTTCCATGTGTGCTTGGCATAGCGTCCTGTCACAGACCTGTTCCGCTGCTCAAGGTATAAGCAATTGACTGGCCACTTTACATCGCCAAGATGGTGTTGATTGCTGCAGATTCTGGCACATCACTTTGAGAAATTCAGTAATACCAAATCTATAAACCATAACGATGGTAGCAAGTGCCTTGTACTGATGTGAAGAAAAGTGGCTTGGAGGTCCAAGCAATTTGGCAACAGACTCTACTTTCATAAAATAATGCTTAAGGGAGATTGCTTTGAAAAGTTCTGCACACGGTCAAAGCACTGAGAATACACTGCCAATTCCATTCATTCTAATATGTTTGGAGTACCTGGTGCTGACTGTCAAAGGAATAAAAGAAGGCAGGTGGAAGTGAAGTATGGTGTTTATTAGGCAGCGTGGGTTGAGGAGGCCAATAACGTGAGAAACAGCAAAGAACAAAGACTGCTTCAGCTTGGATACAGCTGATCATTCAATGAAATATAACCTGGTCAGCATGTTTATTTTTTTTCACGTGACTAGATATCTAACCTCCTTCCAGGAGAAAATACAACAGTATTAGGAAAATGTTCACTTTAAAGAACTCTGAGGCACATAAAGAAAAAAAAAAACAAGTTGTTGATTAATAAATGTGGTATGATTGATCCTTCTTGCTTCATTCATGACCAAATTCAACTGCGTTCAGAAACCAAGTTAGTACTTTTTTTCTGTTTTTGTTTTTTAAATAAATCAGCTACATTTGGACCACAAAGCTTTCAGGAACCTCAGGGGAATTTTGTCCATCAAGCATGACACTCACTCTGTGAGAGGATGTATCACAAATTTCAAACAATTCTTATTTATCAGCTTTTATCTCTTTTTTGGGGGAGGTAATACTGAGAATGGAATCCAAGGCCTCCTGTATGTAGGAAAATGCTCTTCTCTACCACTGAACCACATCCCCAGCCCTGTTTATCAGTTTTTAAATACCAGCTTTTTTTTTTTTTTTGGTGGTGGGGGGTGGTTCTGAGTTTTAAACCCAAGGTTTTGGGCATGCTAGGTAAGCACTCTACCACTGAACTACACTGTCAGCCCTATAAGCTACTCTTTTTTTTTTTTTTTAAGAGAGGGACAGTGAGAGAGAGAGAGAGAAAAAGAGAGAATCAATTTTATTTAGTTTTTCATATGGCCTTTATTGCTCCAACAGTTCATTGTGTACGTGGTGCTGAGTTTTGAACTTGCATCCTCGCACATGCCAGGCAAGTGCCATAACCACTGAGCAACCCTACAAGCTATTCTTAAAAGTGGGCACCAGGGTCCTAGCAGGCACGTAATCAGGACTACTCCAGGAGGACCCTGACTGGAGCAGCCCCTGCCCAGGTCCTACTAGAGGAATCTTCCACGGCTGGAATAGCCCCTGTGTACCCAAACCCCTGCATAATGTCTGGGTTTCTTTTGGTCCTGGAGATAGGTGCTCAAGATACCACAAGTAAGACCCCATCCAGAAAAGCACCACAACCATGGTCCCCACCCACCCACCCACCCCACCACCTACCTGAATCCCCATGTCCAGGCCTTTTTGGTCCCAGCTGGCAGGTGCTCAAGACTCCATCAGTAGGACTCCCATCCATAAAAACCCTGACCTACCTGAAGCTCTGTGTATCAGGCCAGGCTTCCTTTGGTCCCCTCTTCCTTTGGCCCTGCTGGCAGGCACTCAGAAGATCCCAAGGTAGGTCTTCTGTATGGAGCAGCCCCTGCCCAGCTGAAGAACAGGCCCAGGCACATGCCCAAGACCAACCAGATGAGCATGCCATCTGGTCCAGCCCTTGATCCAGGCCTTTTCTGGTCATGGCCTGGCAGGCACCCAGGACAACCCAGGTTCAGATCTGCAATCTTGAGCCTGGTTCCAAAAGGTGGAGCAGAACAAGGACCCAGGCAAAAGCAATGTCAGTACAGTGGTGATCATTAAAGAGGTAGTAGAAGATCTATCTCTTTGACTAGCGAGGAAAATCCACTTGGAGAAATGCCTACCTTCCCCACAGGAAATCTCAATTCAGAGATCCAGAAGAAGCTCTTCAAAAATGAAGAATCAAAATAGGAAGTGTCTCCTAAAATCCAAAAACTCCCCTAAAAAGGATGCCACAGATAGAGACCAAGATGAAAACCATGAAAAAAAATTATCAATGACCTGATTACTAAAAGGAACAATGAACTAAAAGAAGATATAATGAAGGGACTAAGTGAGAAAACTCAAGAGATGAAAAACTCTATTGTCAAAGAAATAGACATACTCAAAAAGGAAATAACAGAGCTAAAATCTGCATTCAATGACATGAGAGGAACCATGGAAGTATTTAATAATAGACTAACTTGTATCGAAAACAGAACCTCAGCTCTTGAAGAAAGAACTTCTGACAATGAGGACAGGCTGAGCAGTCTTGAATGCATAGATGACAAAAAAGAAAAAAACCTCATAGAATATGAACAGAATTTTTTAAATGTCTGGGATGAAATGAGAAGAAACAATTTAAGAGTAATTGGAATACAGGAAGAAATCGAAACACAAACAAATGGGAGAAAAAAAGTTCTGCATGAAATAGTAAAAGAAATTTTTTCCCACATAAAAATAGAGTCAGAAATGCTCATCTAGGAAGCTTATAGGACACTCAGTAGGCCTAATCAAATGAGAAGCTCACCAAGACACAACATATTCAAATTGTACAATAGGGAAATCAAGGAAAGAATACTAAAAACTGTGAGGGAGAAATGCCAAATCACATTCAGAAGCAAACCAATAAGAATCATATCTGATTTTTCAGATCAGACTCTGGAAACAATAAGATCATGGAAGGTTACCTTTCAATGTCTAAATGAACACACATGCAGCCAAAAATACTATACCCAGCAAAACTCAGCTTCAAAATTTATGGGGAATTAAAAACTTTTTGTGATAAGATACTTGTAGTATTCGTAAACAGAAAACCAGCATTATAAAGAATCCTAAAAGATAGACTACAGATATAAGAACAAGCAAACATTTCTCAGCCCACAGAGGAAATTCCATAAAGGTGTATGCTATCAATAGGCAACCAAGATAGCACAGAACTTACTAATAAAACACAATGAAAGTGAACCACAACCACATAATTATTCTAACACTGAATGTTAATGGTCTCAATGCACCAATCAAAAGACATAGTCTAGCAGATTGGATCAGAAAACAAAACCCAACAATATGCTGCCTATAGGAAACCTACCTTATAGCCAATGGAATCCACAGATTGAGGGTGAAAGGATAGAAAAAAAATCTACCAGCCATATGGCCCAAGAAAGTAAGCTGGAATTGCAATTCTTATATCTGACAAAGTGGACTTCAAACATAAATTAATCAGAGGAGATGAAGAAGGCCACTACATCCTAGTAAAGGGAACAATATAATAGGAATATATAACCATAGTAAATATATATTCTCCAAACACCAACTACATGGAAAAATTACTCTAAGACATAAAACCACTTGTGGACCTCAACACAATAGTACTGGGAGATTTTAATGCTCCTCTATCACCAATAGACAGATCATCAAAGCAAAAAACAGTAAAGAGAGCTCCAGTCTAAACAACACAATGAATCAAATAGACTTAACAAATATTTACAGAATATTCCACCTCAAATTGGCAGAGTATACCTTCTTCTCAGCAGCATATGCATCCTTCTCCAAAATAGATAATATTCTAATTCATAAAGAAAATCTCAGCAAATATAAAAAATAGAAATTATTCCATGTATCCTATCAGACCATGATGCCATGACCCTAGTGATTAATAGCAAAAATCATCACTGAAAACACACATGTATGTGGAGATTGAATAACACCCTATTAAATGAATAATGGATCCAAAAAGATATGAGAACAGAAATTAAGGAATTCTTGGAAGAGAATGAGAATGAAGACACAACATATGGGAACCTCTGAGACATCATGAAAGCATTCTTAAAGGGAAATTTTCTAGCGCTGAGTGTCTACATTAATAATCAGAAGAGGGCTCTGTCCCCTTCCCCCACTCTGGGAGAAGTCTGCTCTTTTCCCTATGCTTTACTTTCTATAAAATAAAATCCATCTACTGCGCTTAAAAAAATAATAATCAGGGTAGATTCCTAACAAATAAACTTATGCTCCAACTCAAATCTCTACAAAGGGAAGAACAGTCTAACCCCAAAGCCAGTAGAATACAGGAAATAAGATCAAAACAGAAATCAATGAAATTGAGAACAAAAAAACAATAAAAAGAATTGATGAAACAAAGAGCTGTTTCTTCGAAAAAAAATAAATAAAATTGACAGACCCCTAGCTAATCTAACTAAAATAAGGAGAGAATCAAAACAAATCAACAAAATCACAAATGAAAAGGGGGTGATCACCACTGACCCCCTTGAAATCAAGCAGATTATCAGAACATATTTTGAAAAATTATACTCCTCTAAATCAGATAATCTGAATGACATGGACAAATTTCTAGACACATACAATATCCCCAAATTGACACAGGATCACATTCAGTTCCTAAACAGCTCAATAACAGCACCAAAATCCATAAAGCAATTAAAAATCTTCCAAAGAAGAAAAGCCCAGGACCTGATGGGCTAACACCTCTCCTTATTAAGCTATTCCAAGAAATTGAAAAAGAGGGAACTCTCCCAAACACTTTTTATGAAGCAACCATAACTCTGATACCAAAACCCAAGAGAGACATGTAGAAAAAAGAAAACTACAAACCAATATCCCTCATGAATATTGATGCAAACATTCTTAATAAGGTTCTTGCAAACCACATACAAAAACACATCAAGAAAATAATTCATCATGATCAAGTGGGCTTCATTCCAGGTATGCAAGGATGGTTCAGCATATGCAAATCAATAAATGTAATTCATCACTTAAACAGAATTAAGGACAAAAACCATATGATCATCTCAATAGATGCAGAAAAGGCCTTCAATAAAATCCAGCACCTATTTTTGCTCAAAACTCTAGAGAAAATAGGGATCAAAGGAACTTAATTTGTAAAGGCCATATATGCCAAACCCTCAACTAGTAAAATACTAAATAGAGAAAGGTTGAAAGCATTTCCACTGAACTCAGGAACAAGACAAGACTGCCCGCTTTCACCACTTTTATTCAATATAGTCCTCGAGACCCTGGCTGGAGCAATCAGGCAAGAGGAAGAAATCAAAGGGATAAGAATAGGAAGGGAGGAAGTCAGACTATCCCTTTTAGCTGACGACATGAACCTACATCTGGAAGATCCAAAAAACTCCACCAGAAAACTGTTAGAGCTAATAAACAGATTTGGCAAAGTAGCCGACTACAAGATCAATACCCACAAATCAATAGCTTTCCTCTACACAACAATATTAGGGCAAAAGAAGAAATCAGGAAATCGGTCCATTCACAAAATCTTCCAAAACAATAAAATACTTGGGAATTAATCTAACAAGAGAAGTAAAAGGCCTTTACAAGGAAAATTATCAAACTGTAAATAGGAATTGCAGAAGACCTGAGAAGATGGAAAGATGTTCCGTGCTCTTGGATAGGCAGAATTAATATAATTAAAATTTAAAATAGCCATTCTGCCAAAAGCACTGTACAAATTCAACACAATCCCCATCAAGATTCCAATGTCATTCTTTGTAGATATAGAAAATGCAATTCCAGATCTAAAATTATATTATAGAGCTGTAGTATTAAAAACAGAATGGTATTGGGATCAAAATAGGAATGAAAACCAGTGGAATAGAAAACCAGTGGAATGAGAAAAACCCACAAACCTTTAAACATCTGATCTTTGACAAAAGGGGTCAAATATAACATGGAGGAGACACAGCCTATTCAACAAATGGTGCTGGACAAACTGGACAGCCACTTGCAGAAAATTGAAATTAGATCCTTATCTCTCACCTTGCACAAAAATCAAATCTAAATGGATCAAGGAATTAGGAATTAAACCAGCTACCATACAACTGCTAGAAGAAAAATTAGGACCAATACTCCAGCATATGGGAATTGCCAATGACTTCCTCAACAAGAATCCTAACGTGAAAAAATTACAGTCAAAAATCAATGAGTGGGTTGCCTTTAAACTAAAAGTTTCTATACAGCCAAGGAAATAGTCAAAACAGTCAAGAGACAACTTATAGAATGGGAGAGAATCAGGGCCTGTGATCCCTCTGACAGGGGACTAATATCCAAAATTTACAAAGAACTCAAACACAAACAAATAAACAATCCAATCAATAAATGGGCCAGAGAGCCAAACAGAAACTTCTCAACAGAGGACATTGAGCAAGCCAATGAATACATGAGAAAGTGTTCTAAATCTTTGGCAATTAGAGAAATGCAAATCAAAGCTACATTAAGATTTCACCTCTCGCGCCAGTCAGACTGGCAAAGATGAAGAATACAAACAATAACAAATGCTGGTGGGGCTGTGGGGAGATAGGAACACTAGCACACTGTTGGTGAAATTGCAAACTGCTACAGCCACTCTGGAAAGCAGTGTGGAGAATCCTTAAAAAATTAGGGTTGGTGAAGAGTGGATACAAAAGCTTTGGTACATATATACTATGGAATGCTACTCGGCTATTAGGACGATATGGCTTTTGAAATCAAATGGATGGAGATGGATAGAATTATGCTTAGTGAAGTTTCCCAAGCTCAGAGACTCAAGGGCCAAATGGTTTCTCTCATCTGTTGATGCTAGCATATATGGGGAAGCAGTAGGGCAGACGGCTAACCTAACACAACTTCAAATTGAATGACTTTCAGAGTAATAGGGGGATGGCTCTCTATGATACTTAGAGGTGTAGGGAGGGGGATGGGGAGGGGAAAGGGTATATGAAGAACTCATAGGAGTCTGGAGATTGGGAAGATGGGGGAACCATCCCAGAAGCCGATGTCATTCCTCCACAAGATACCCATTTAACGCATGAGTTCTTCTGGGGGAAACTGCAACAGGTGAAACCCAAGGTGGTTATCCATGTTTTGGCATTTCCCCTGGATAACAAAGTTTATATCCATTGATTACTAATGTTTTGATAATGTTTCCCCCTCAACTGTATCTCTATATACTTCTAATTAAAAAAAAAATTAGGGTTGGATCCACTATGTGATCCAGCTATCTCTCTTCTGGGTGTTTTCCCAGAGGAGTTAGAATCAGCACATTACTGACACAGCAAAATCCATGTTCATAGCAGTTTAATTTATAATAGATGAATTATGGAACCAACCCAGATGCTCCTCCCTGGATGAATGGATCCAAAAGCTCTGGTATATATTTATAGAATGGAGTTCTACTCAACTATTAGAAACAATGATATTGCAATGATATTGCATCCATTGAAGGTAAATGGATGACATGGAAGAAATCATGCTGAGCGAAGTTAGTCAAACCCAGAGTCAAGGGCCGAATGTTTTCCCTCATTTGTGGTGATTGCAACTAAAACCAGGCTTGGGGAAAAGGTAGACAAACTCATGTATTAGAACCATGGAACAAAAATGCAATTTGTTAATATTTATGATATACAGTTGCAAGATACTACATAAGATATTTGAATAAGCTATACTGTATGCTTTTATAAAAATGTAAATGTTTAATCCTATTGTCAAAATATATCAAAGAATAACAAGGGATCACAGAAAGGGAAGTGAAGGGGAAATGTTGGAAGTGAGATAAAGCAAAGTACATTCCAAGCATTTATAAGCATGTTATTGTACATAGTATAGTCATGTATATGAAAAATCTTCTTTGTAGGTATAAGAATTATGACACTGTGCTTGGGTTTTTTGTGGAAAAATCTAGGACCCAGAAGAGAGGCAAGGGATCAGGGAACAGGAGAAGGGAGAGAGAGGGGTGCTGGGGAGTGGGGATATTGACCAAATTACATTGCTGTATTGTGTGCATCTAGGAATATGTGACAAAAAAGTCCATCATTGTGTACAACTATAATGCACTAATAAAAAATGTTTAAAAAGGTGAGCACCAACTCTAATTTTAATAACATAGTCATAACTACATTGCGGGTACACTCTGATTACAGATCCAGCCCTCTATGGCTTGCATGAGTGACCCCCAAGGTCCATGGGTTAAAGGCTTGGTTCCCATTCTGTGGTACTGTTAGGAGTTGGTGGAACTTTTGAGAAGCAGAGGCCTAGTGGCAGGAAATTAAGTCATTCAGGGCATGCCCCTAAGGAGTTAATGGGATCCCTCCCCTTCATCTTTTTTCCTTTTGCTTCCCTGCCCCTATGAGATGAGCAGCCTGCTCTACCCTGAGCGACCCATCATGATGTTCTGCCTCACTACAGGCCCAAAGCCTCAGAGCCAAGTGATCATGCACTGAAATCTCTGAGACTATGCATACATAAATCTTTCCTCTGTATAAGTTCATTGTCTGAGGTACTGTTACAGTAACAGAAAGCTAACACTCAGCCCCACACTAAATGACGCATTTATTAGCAATGAATATTAAATTTTCTTTCCCCCCAAAAAAGGAGAAAAAAACCAGACTTTATTAAAAAGTAGTTAAAACTAAATAATTTATTTCTAGTTCTGTCTTGGTCCAAAATAGGAGAGAATAAGAGGGATGGAATATCATTTCTGAAATGTTCTCTTAACAAACTCACTTACCTTGGAATTCATAGCCTTTGAAAAGTGAACGACTAATCCAAAAACCTAGTACCCAAGGGCTGTGGTATAGAAAGGGACAGAAAAGAAGACCGTCCCCAACCCTGGGTATCAAAGACTCTACGTTCTAAATAACTAATGTGTCTGTCCCTCACTGCCCTTCACCTCCACCCAACACACATGCTGATGGGCACACCAATTCCACCTGGCTACCTGTAAACATAAGGCTCCTAGAACTCTAATTGCCACAGGTAAATCTGAGCCAGAAAAGTTCCCTCTGCTCACTCCTCTTTGTGATCCTGTCAGGACCAACTTGGACTGCTTGGGAAAAGCTTAGAATGACCTAAGCAGCTTCAAAAGCTTATAGCAGGGGTTGGGGATTTAGCTCAGTGGCAGAGTGCTTGTCTAGCACGCGCAAGGCCCCGAGTTCGGTCCTCAGCCCTGGGGAAAAAAAAAAAAAGCTTATATTAGCTGTACTTGACCCCAAACGAAGTAAGTCAGAACCTGGGGAAGCGAGCCAGGAGACGGAATCCAGGGCATCAGCAGTTTTTAAAGTTCTTTAGGTGATTCTAATGGATGCCAAAATGTTGAGAACCTCCCAGTATTGAGCACCATTGGTTAAACAGGTAGCCAGTTTGACCTAACTCTATTAGCCTAGCATTGATTACTGACCCATGACCTTCATGGATATGAAACAAACAGTACATTTCTTTAAGCAATGAATTAATTAATCTGCTCAATCAGTTAAAGTAGAATTTCTCAAGAACATAAAGACTTTCAAAGCATTGTTAGATATAAAGCCTTAGCTGAGGATTTACCTTGATCTTAATTTTCAAAACACTGGTGGCTTAAAAAACTAACCCCAAATGGCGAGGTGATATGTTCTCATCATTTTTCATTTGGATTTTTAGTGCATTTTTGTATTCCCTCCCAACCACAGGTTAAATAGCAAGACCCAAATTTCACCTCCAAAAAATATTTCTTCATATTCCCAGGAAAATATTCCCATCTGGAGATATGAAGTTAAATAGCAAGTTGAGTACTTGTTACTATTTAAATTAATATAGTTTTGTGCACTACATTATAAAGGGAACAGCTCAAGTTACTTAGACATTTTAATTTTGGTAAAAAGAAGATAGAAATAATATTTATCAGATTGAAACATGAAATGACTTATTCTTTATCACCTGTCATTTCTTCTTCAGGTAAGTTCTAAGGATGAATTTGTACAAAGCATTTAGCTGTCGGAGATTCTATTTTAGGTCTTCAATAATATTTTAGCTGGATGAAGGACAACAGATCTCCTTTCCATGGTTCAGCAGAAGGGATGTTGGGCGGAACTCCTATAATAGCTTATGAGATAAAAAGAGAGGCCCAAACTTTTCTTCTTCTGTGACTAATATGGCTTCATCTCCTTCCTTAAGACTTGTAAGTGAATCACAGAGACAAACTAAAGGCTGGAAACAATGTGTCAGCTTTTTAATAAGCTTTAATTGTCCCCTCAGAAAATCAAGCACAGATCAAGAGTGAGGATTGAAGGGCGACTATAAATCTTGCGCTGGCAGTCAGCTCTGATCCCATAAGGTCTGGAGAGCTTCGGAGGAAACCACCTTGGAGCACTGAAAGGGAACTTTGCAAGGGACAGGAATCTACCTGTGGCCCAGCTGGGCCCCATTCAGACCTTGTGTAGTAATTTCCTGCCCTCTCTGAGCTTAGCCAAAGGACCCTCAGGCAGGACAGCAGCAATGGCCTGCCATATCCATGGGCTCAGATTCGTCAGGTACTGCGACAGCATCCAGAGAGTGGCACCAACTTGTACTCTTTCCTTAGGGCATCTTCATAAACTCCATAGGACAAACAGAAAACTGACCTGAAAAAAAAAATCCTTGCTGGGATTCAGGATGTCTAATACACTGAAGGGACCAGTGTAAATTTCTGCAGCTCCAAAGTGGGAAGGTCTTTGCAGATTCACTCAATCAACAAAAATTTTCCTAAGAAACATTATAGCAATTTGGGTCAGGGGAGGGGAAAAGAATGGGAGAGAGAGGCCTGAGCGAAAGGTAGTCAACTTCATGTATTAGATCCAGCAAAGGCATAGTAACACATAATCTAGGGCAATCATAGAGATGTATCAGAAAGGAACGGGGAGGGGGCAGGTGGAGGAGGGGAAAGAAGGGGAGAATAGGGAGGGATCCAGAGAGTAAATTTAATTTAAGAATATATACATATCATATTGTTACTTTGGATGCATTTTTGATTGCACAATAACTAAATTTCTTAATAAAAAAATAGAATGGGAGAGAGGAACAGTGGGAAATCAGTGTGCTCTGTATCTATCTCTAACGATGCTCAAAAGCCTTCTTTGGAACACATTGACTGCAGATGCAACAGTCAGGCTTTTAAAACCATCAGAAAGTGCCAGGCCATGATGCCATTATAGAACCACATTATTTAAGAACACACCTTAAATGGCTCCCAAATCCTTTTATATAAAACCCCCAGACAAACAGTAGTTGAATTCTCGAAGAAACCAAGACTACTTCCTCCTTGGAGAACGAGCTATTAGAGCTGGTAAGACATTAGCAAATAGCCCATCTGAGCTACAAAGAAAAATAATGGTTTTGTTTTGTTAACATGGAAAAGTGTCATTACTTTCAAGGCCTTGTTATAGACTGCCGCAGGATGACTGCTGCTGCTGTTAACCAGTGTTCAATTGGATATTAGCTCATTTATGGGCAGAGTTAGGAAGAGGTTTTGCCCAGGTGACTTGTAACAAAATGAAATAAGCAGATGTTATGCATCCTGGAATTACTGCCAGGTTTTTATGAGTTGTTAGATGCTGAGATGCTCTGAAAATTCTGCCTAAAATTGCAGCTTAGTTGTGAACAGAGCAATCGTATCACTGTGCTCAGGCAGATTGTGCCAAATGCTAAGAAGTTTTTCAAAACATTTAGTCATCTCCCCAAACATAAAAGAGAAAATGAGGAAAAGGAAGTGAGATACTCAAATCTGGGTCCCTGGGGCCATCTAATGTTCTCTAAAACTTTCCCTCACCTCCCCAACCCCTGCCTTGCCCACCCAGGAAATCCTAGGGCCAAAAGAGTAAGATGATAGAGAAAGGGTGGTTTCAGTCTTAGGTCTTCAGGTACAGCCCTCCAGAGTTAGTATCCTCCAAGAAACAGACACCAAGACAAATTAGATGAACAAGAACAAAGGACAGAAGGCCTGGAAAATGAGGGAGAGCTTCCAGGGCACCGCATAGGTCTCCGTCCCCACCCCCGAAGAAGGCTGAAGGACAGAAAACCCTTTTCTAAACACCAATGCTCCCCCCCCC
>PVKS010024623.1:0-30845 GCA_004027875.1 Aplodontia rufa | reverse complement strand
ACCCTGCTAGGCAAACTGCCCATGTGTCTCAAGGAGAAAAAGTATACATTTATAAGAAATAGGGGTTGGAGTTGTAGCTTAGTGGTAGGATGCTTAGCATTCGTGGGTCCCTGGATTCAATCCCAAGCAAAGGAAGGAGAGAGGGCCTTTGGTGCTGAGCCAAAGTCTTAGCCTAGAATTTCATAAACCTGAGGTGTAGTCCTAGATTTGCCACTACCTATCTGTCTGACCCCAGCATGTCATGTAACCAACCTATAGCCTTCATTTTGCTTCTTTAGAAAATTAAACATGGTTAGACCAAATCAGTGAATCTCAAATGAATTGCTTTGCTACACCCTATCTCTCAAGCTCTGTGCAGGAAAGGGGGAAGTTACGAATTTGTGAACTAGATGAAATCTAAGTTTAATAAACTAGAATTAGTTATACTAAGAACAATAAAAACCAAATGTGGCAACAAACATCTGAAGTCCACACTAGTCTATGGCTAAAGCAGGAGTTCACAAGATCAAGGCCAGCCTGGCCAGCATAGAACCTATCTCTCAAAACAAGAAAAAATAAAAAGAATGCTATAATTATTTGAGTGACCAGGCTGAAAGGAGAAAAAAAAAATTGAGGTAAGTAGGGGCCTAGGGATAAATCAACAGGGCCATGGACAGTGGAAACAAAACTGAGAGCACTGGGTACCTCAGAGTTCATATTAATACTTCAGAGGGATATTAAAGGATATTGGCAGGATGCAGAAAAAGATCAAGATAAATATTTCATCCATCTTTTTTTTTTTTTCTCTTCATCAATTTTCATTCCACATGTCAATTCTGGTGTTAGCTTTTTGGAGTTCTTTATTGAAATGGACACTGTGGCTGCATCTGTATTCATCAGGAAACTGTGTGATAAGTTTTTACTGTGGGAAAGAGAAACTGGAGACAAATGTGCCACATATTAGTTCTCCCTGCAGTTAGGCACAATAGAATGCATGCACTCTTGGAAGCTATTTCCATGAGAGTTAATGGGGTGGTAGGACTAGTAAAGAACAGAAGAAACTACTCCCGGCCCCATTTAGCATAAGGACAAATGGACCTACACACCTTAATGTTTCCTAGAGAGCTACTTTATTACAGAAAAGTAATCAAAATGATTTTAAGATTTTTTTCATATAATCTTGCTTCAAGATCTCATGCATTTTTTGGAAATTAAACAAGTTCAATGTGTGCTCTTGCCATTGAATTCCTTCACTCAAACTTCATTTTTATGAATGTGTAATAGCAATAAGACACTATGTATTAAATGGAGAAAACAATATAAAAATAAGTTTCCTGGAGTCTGCAAATTTATTTATTCAATCACATATTAAGAATCTGCCATATGTCAAGCATCATTGTAGGTGCAGGAGATATGGCTGTTGCATGGTGTTTATGTTCAAGTAGTGGAAGTCAGCAAATAATATGTCAGGTGGTGACAAGTTATAAAGGCAGAGTAAAGGTTTAGAAAAAAATAAGGGGGGTACATTAGAAGGAAGAACCTTTCTGATGACATAATTTAAACAAAGCCCTAATAGAAAGGAGAACAGAAAATAAGATAACATTTTGAACTTTAAATGATTATATTTCACTTATTTTGAATAAATGTTTTAATGTGTACCTTGACAAAACTAGGGGTTTTTTGTTTGTGTTTCATAATTTCTCTGTCTAGCATTTGAAAAAGTAAATGTTAGTTAAAACCTGAATATTACCTCTTATTCTAAACTGTTTATCAGGTAAATGGAAGAACAGTAATATACTGCTTACCAATATAACCTTAAAATTATTCTCATATTTAGTGTAAATAAAATATTTCTTCCTTTGTGTATTTTTAAATTGCCACCTTACTGCTAAAGGTTACTAAAATCACTAAACTACTAAAAATATAAAATTTGTATAAAATTGCAGAAATGCCAAATGAAAACCATATGGAATAGGGCTGCTTTATTTTCAACATTTCTTTTTGTGTTCTCTCCTTATAGATTGAAACACAATTAGCAGAATATCACAAACTGGCTAGAAAATTAAAACTTATCCCTAAAGGTGCTGAGAATTCCAAAGGTTATGACTTTGAAATTAAGTTTAATCCTGAAGCTGGAGCCAACTGCCTTGTCAAATACAGGGCTCAAGTTTATGTAAGTAAATTATATGATTGTATCTGTAAGAGTTTAAACTTAAGTATGTTCGTAACCCACAACTAAACAGACTGAACTTCTTTGTCTTTATTATTGGTAGTAGAAATCTTGCCTTTGTTATTGCTAACTCTTCAAATTATAAAGCCTTTCTTCCTCTCTACCAACTTTATCTATTCAACTATCTGGAAGAAATTCAGTTACAGGCTGGAGCGGTGGCCCGGCAGTTGGAGCACTTGCCTGGCATGCACAAGGACCTGAGTTCAGATACCCAGCACCACATAAACAACTAAGTATCAGAGAAACGAAGGCCAAATGAAAAAAGAAATAAAATTGATTCTCTTTTTCTGTCCCTCTCTCTGTCCTTAAAAAAAGAAAAGAAAGAAAAATTTGTTTACATATACAATAGACACAAGTACTGTACAGACAAACATGACTTAACCTTTGCTCTCAAATGCTCCTAGCCCACTCATGGAAGAAAGACAAAAATAAATGCCAAATATGTGCTGTTAGAAGTCTTTATAATAACAAGGTTGGTTCTTCCTGGGTAGCAATAAAGGCTCCACAGAGATGGTAACCCTGAAAAAAATCTTACAAGATGAAATATATAGGGGGTAGTCTTTCCACAGAAAGAGTTCCAGGCACAAGGACATATGAAGGCATAAAATATAACAGAGCATTAAGGAATACCAGCAGTCAACAAAGAGATATCTGTGCCTAATTTTTGAAATATGACCAAGGAGATAATTTTGGGAAGAAAAATTTTAATTGCTCTATCACAATTTCTCAGTTATTTACAGATTTTAGTATTTTAGTGCCCTCCCCAAATGCCAGTTTTAATGATACTTAGTTTTTGAATAGAAGAATGCCAATTAAGTCAAAAGTTATGCATTTTCCCTTAAGAATTATTAAGCCATTCAACAACTGTTTATTGAATAAACGTTATGTTCCAGATCAGCTATATACTAAAGATAAAATGCTCACATAAAACCCTTTCTTTCCTAGAAATTAATTCATTAATGGACTGAAATTGGTTAAATCAAGTTAGATTTAGCCAGGTGTGGTAGTACATGCCTGTAGTCCCACCTACTCAGTAGCCTGAGACGGGAAGATGGCAAGTTCAAAGCCAGCCTCAGCGAGAGTGAGCAACAATGTTGACATCAAATATAAAGAGAAGAAAAACAAGTAGAGAATTATAAGACTAAACCCTGAATAGGATTAAGTGAAATTGATATACGTGGAGAACACAGCATAAAAATACAACCTACATATGAATTGTTTTCAAAATATTACTGCAGTAAATTGGACATGGTGGTGCATGCCTGTATTCCCAGACAATCAAGAGGCTGAGGCAGGAGGATCACAAGTTAAAGGCCATCCTTAACAATTTAGCAAGGCCCTAATCAACTTCTCGAGACCATGTCTCAAAATTAAAAATGAAAAGGACTGGGAATGTACTCAGTGGCAAATCACCCCTGGGTTCAATCCCCAGTACCAAAAAAAAAAAAAAAATGTAGCAAACCTAGTATACTTGTAAAATGTTTACAAATGGATTTCCAGAATAGATGAACAAATCTTGAACTTTTCAGGTATTCAAAGTCAAAAGTAGGTTCTGTTCCACAGTTATAGAAATAACATTAAAAATTAGTTTTGTTTTCTTAGTAATGCTTATATTAAATTTAAAATGTTATAGCTTGCTAGGCACCATGGCACATACCTATAATCCCAGCTACTCAGGAGGCTAGGGCCGGAGGATGACTAGTTCAAAACCAACCTGGACAACTTAGCAAATCCCTCCCTCAAAATAAAAATTATTATTAAAGGGTTGGGGATGTAGTCAGTGGTGGAGTGCTTGTTTAACATGCACAAGGCCCTGGGTTCCATCCCAAGTACCACCAAAAAATAAATAAAATTATGGCTTTATTTTTTTTCCTCTGAACACAATTCCAACCAAAATGCATATATTCCTCATATGAGAAATTCTGTAATTATTCACATTTCTATGAATTTTATAGGTACCCCTCAAGGAACTCCTGAATGAAAATGAAGAAGAAATTAATAAAGCTCTGAATAAGAAAATGGGTCTGGAGGATACTTTAGAACAAGTGAGTAATGAAATTTAGAATCATTAAAGGCAAAAATAAGAATTTTTAAAACCTAAAATTAAATGTTATTTGTGGTTTCTGGTTGCTAAGGAATTACTTTTTAATTCAAAATTATGAAAAATGCATGTTGGGTATAAGATTGACAAGTATCTGAAGTAACTTTTTAAGTATTTAAACACCCTAGGCTCCTGATATGAAACTAGATTTCCCTTTTTTCTTTCTTTTCATTTTTTTTTTTTATAGAGGATTGCCTCTTTACTTGAAATAATATCTTTTTTATACTAAAATGGATTTGAGGTGGCTATCTTAAAAGTGTACGTATGTCAGTCGTGGTTAGAGGCTAACCAGCTGTGATGGATTAAGAGGTTGCTTCTTACCAAGTATTTCTTTCTGGATCATAGAATTTCAGGAGAACTCAAATGCCTATACAAGTCCATTTTTAAAGTAGTTTTCAGAAAGTTCCTGCTTCTGAGATCCTTGAAACAATACTATTTATATCCCTGCAAGAAACCTGCTATTATGTTCAGTAACCGTTAAAAAAAAATGGTTGAAATTGATTGAGAAAAGTTAAGCAGCTACTTCCCAAATACACTCCGTGTGGTTTTATGACACCAAACAAAGGAAGCCCCTAGTTGTTAATTCAACTCTTTAAGAACCATTGTGTTCTATATAAAAAATGAAATCCTACTTTTTCTCTCTTTAAATAGAAGCTTGTTTTTTTTTTTTATTCTCATCTGAAAACAAAATCTATGGCAGTTCACAAATAATTATTCTAGTAATCCTCAGATTTTTTTAGTGTTAACAAATTCTGTAAAGACTTACTTTGTATTAGAAGTTTTCCAGTCCTTGAGGGAAAAAAAAAAACTAGAAAAGTTTGAAACATTAAAGAGTTTTATCATAATATTATAACAGTGATTTGGGATTTCTGAAATATTAGACTATGGGAAGAATGTGCTAAGTTAGGACTGTATACACAGGCATGCTGATTATTGAGATAAGGTCTTTCTTTGGGCTGCTTTGATTTGATTTTCTTTTTTGTTGAAATGGATACTAAACCTGGGGACTGTAGGGCTGGAAGGTAGCTCAGTAGTAGAGCACTTGCCTGGCATGCATAAGGACCTGGGTTCGAACCCTAACACCACATACATAACTGTGTCAGAAAAACAAAAACCAGGTGAAAATCTAAATAAAATTTAGATTTTATTTCCCTTTTTCACTCTCTTAAAAAAAAAAAAAACTGAAGACTCTAAAAAAGATATGAATTCCAAGCTGGGCACAATGGCGAATACCTTAATCCCAGCAACTCAGGAGGCTGAGGCAGGAGGATCGTAACTTCAGAGCCCACCGTAGTAACTTAGGGAAGCCCTGAGCAACTTAGCAAGACCCTATCTCAAAAATACAATATAAAAAAGTCTAGGGATGTGGCTCAGGGGTTAAGCACCCATCGGTTCAATTCCTGGTACCCAAAAAAAAAAAGGGAATTCCAAGCAATGGGGCCCTCATGACTAAAACAACTTATAGCTTGACTTGAAATTTTAAAAACGGTGGGCAGGAAAGCTTTGGGAAGGAAATTATAAAATGCTGACTGTAGGCTAGGCCTCATGTTAGTGTTCTAAAGATATACATATGTCTCAAAGGCTCCCATTTGGAGAAAAAGGGCTGACATATGTGCAGTTATGCTAATCAGATTTGCATTTTTGCAAATTGTTTGAGCTATAGAAGAATGTGGCTTAGAAAAGATGCAACTGAAAAAGCGAAGAGATTATACCAAAGAGGGAAAGGAACAAGTTTAGGAAGTGTTAAGAAGGTAAAGCCTAGGAGTTTCGTGGAAAAGCTTAGAGAAAAAGAAGTATCAATAATGATTTCCAAATTTATTTTGTGGGCAGCTAAATGGATTATACTGCTATTACCTGGAGGAGGAAAAATGAAAGCAAAGTTGCAGTAGTAGATTCAGAATATGAGAGAGAACAGAGCTGGCTGAAAATTTTGATAGTGTTTAGCACACAATAGCTGAATCCATTGATGTAGATGATGTTTCTTAGAATGTACAAAGGAAAGTAGCAGAGGATTGAATCCTGAGACACAACAACATTCTAAGAGTTCAGGAAAGGAACGAGATTCTGGAAAAAATACTTGGAAGTGCACAAAATAGCTGGAGAGTTATTTTGAAGAAAATACATAGTAGAAGCCAAAGTAGAGAAGACTTCAAGAAGGGAATAATGAGTAATGCCTGATGCAACTAAAGACTAAAACTAGTTTGATTAGATTAGACAATAGTTTAACCAATATAAGATAGCATAGAATAAAACAGCAATTAGAAGTAATAAAGACCATACAGAAATTAATAAACAAAAATAATGAAGCTAATCAATCTGAAAAGTATTTACAAGTTATTGCTGAAATTATTCAAGTAAAAGCAGGAAAATGTAAAATGAGAAATGGATAGTCTGTAGAAAGATGGTGGTAATTCATTTCAATTTTGAAGTATTAACAGTATAAACAAAAATCTTGTCTTTAAGGGTTGGGGATATATGATTTAGTGGTAGAATGCTTGCCTGGCATGCACAAGGCCCTGGATTGGATCCCCAGTACTGCAGAAAAAAATTAAATTATAAAGGACTCTATGAAAATCTTCCTTATCTTTTAAAAATTTTGATGAAATGGGGCTTGAACAGTGGCTCAGTGGTTATAGTGCTTGCCTGGTGTACATGAAGATGCTGGTTCAAACCCCAGCACCATACACAACAAAACGTTGAAGCAAAGAAGGCCACATGAAAAACTAAATAAAATCGATTCTCTCTTTTAAAAATTTTTTGATGTAATGAATCATAGCATGAACAATACATACACATCTCAAAACTGATTCAAAATAAAAAGTCAAAATAGGGGGCTGGAGCGGTGGCTCAGTGGTTTCGGTGCTTGCCTGGCAAGCTGGAGGACCTGGGTTCAAACCCCAGCACCACGTACACAACTGAATGTTGGAGCAACTAAGACCATGTGAAAAACTAAATAAAGTTATTTCTCTCTTTCACTGTCTCTCTCACTGTCCCTCTGTCTTTGAAAAAAAAAATATGTTTACTTAATGTACTGTCAATTCAAAAAAGAATTTAAAAAAAAAAAAGTCAAAATAGCTAAGTAACCAAAAGCAAGAGTAAACAAAGAATTAGCTCTCCAAAAAAGACTCCAATAACAGGTGATTTTACAAAAGTACCTTGTTTTCAAATATTAAAAGTCTGATGATTTTATGACATGTAAATTGCTAAAGAGCACAGAGAGTGGGCTAGTGCAGTGACTCAGCAGTTATGGCGCTTGCCCTGCATGGGCAAGTACACGGGTTTAAACCCCAGGACACAACTAAGTGTCAGAGCAACGAAAGCCATGTGAAAAACTAAATAAAAATTGATTCTCTCTGTCTCTCTCCCTCTTGCACGCTGTCCTTCTCTCTTTAAAAAAAAAAAAAAAAAAGATAACCCTTGTACCACAACAAAAACATCCCAAAAGAAAGTCAAACCAGTCATACTCATACCTACAAATATAAATGTATAAGTTAAACTTAAATATTTGCCACTGAAATTTATGTAACAAATATTTTTGAATGCCTGTGTGCCTGATACTATAATCAGTGTTGGCAATACTTTTACAGTACAACCTTTGCCTTTGTTTTCAAGTGAGAAGACAGGCATGAAAAATAATTTCTTCTATCGTAACATTTTTGTAGTATAAATACAGCATGTTGTGGATTCCTTTATTGCACCTAACTAATATAAGCACAGGATTCTTTCTGAAGGAAGCAGTAGCTGAAATAAATTGTGACTAACAAATAGAAGTTAACCAGTGAATACACAGAAGTTTACATGTGTGCCCTATCTGAAAGCCCAGAAACTAAAGTGCACGGCATGTTAATGAATTGCAAGAATATTAAATGGGATTAAGGAAAAGCTTGTAGAAACAATAACCTAATTATTATTAACCTGTTTTTGTTTACAGGTAGAATTTTATTCTATTGGCAGTGGGGAACATTGAAGATTTTTAAGTAAGAATAATAATCACCATGTATTTTAGTAAGCTCCCAGTGTTGACATTTCAAAAAATAGATGAGGTGCCTGAACTAGAAACGTGCGCTTAAAATACCAAACTATATTCTGTGCAGTAGATGGTAAGGTCCCAAACCAAGGTTATTGCAGTGAGGATAGAGAAAGAGACTGGAAGATGGAAACAACAGAATATAGTCATGGAGTGAACGTTTCAACATGAAGGTTAAGAAAGGGAAATAAAGAATGTCTAGGTATCTTCTCTCTAGCAAATGAGCATATGTTGTTCTTTACCTTGATACAAGAGAGGGATGCAGAACAGAGTTTCAGGCTGGGATATGCTAAGCTTCAGGTCTCTGGGACATTAAGTGCAAAGTTGAAGTCTGGAGATACATAGGTACAGATATATCGGCATGCAGGTAGTTAAATGGTTAAAGCAAGACATCTCCCAGATGCGCAAGTTGAGAGAGCACTGTCCCAAGAGAGCAAGTGAGACTACAGCCAAGATCAGAATCCTGGAAGAATAGCCATATCCAAAGTACAGGTAGAAAAATCAACAGGAAGGTGAAGAGGGACTTAAAGATGAAATCAGAAGATTCCATGCTCTTAGAAACCAAGGAAGAAGTTTTGGGAAAGAAGCATTTAATAATCACAGATAGTGCTAAAATGACAAAATTAAATCTGAAAGGTGTGCATTAGTTTTAGCATTAAGATGTTACTCGAGAGCTGGGGGTGGGGCTTAATGATAAAGCACATGCTTACATTCTTGAGGCCCTGGGTTTGATCCCCAGCACCAAAAGGAAGAGGGTGGAGAGAGAAAAAGAAGTTACTGGTGACATTTGCAAAAATGGTTTCATGATGAAGCTTAGGAGCCAGAAACCATATTACTGAGGCTGAAGAATGGATGGTGGAAGCAGAGATACAATAGTATCAATAGACTTCTCTTTGTGGACTACTCCAAATTAGACAGACTAATGTCTAAGCCTAAGAAAAGCATTTAGAACAGTAGTAAGGAAGAGTTGTGTAGAAAAGATTTTTAGGTTTTGTGGTTTGGCTTTGGCAAGGAAGGGGGTTGTTTGTTTTTAATGATGGGAGAGGGAGTTGAAGTGAATGAGGTCAGTTTAAAAATTATCCACAAAAGAGATGGATAGATTTAAATGTGGTCCATGAAGAAATAGGCAGGAATGGGATCCAGTGAAGAGGTGGTGGTTGGGAGGGAGGTACTTCTCATCACGGAAAAAATGAGAATCCTGCATCCAGAAACTGAGAAAAGAAAGAATATGTCAAAGTAAACCCCAATATTATGTTTCAGTATGATGTGCTAATAAAATATTTTGAAATAGTCAGTTAAAAGGAAAAGGGAAAAAAAAATAGACATGGCAGTGCACACCTGTAATGCCAGCCTCAGCATCTTAGTGAGATGCTAATGAACTTAGCAAGATCCTGACTCAGAAAAAGAAAGGAAAGGGCCATGGATATGACTCAGGGGTAAAGCACCCCTGTGCTCAAATCCCAGTACCAAAAACTCCATAAATTTAAAAAATATTGATGGAAAGCTAACACAATTATGTTAGTTGGAGGCAGGAAGTAATGTAATTCCAGTTTAGTGGTTTCTGTCAGTGATTGAAGAGAAACTCATCTAATTACAGTAATTTTGATATCTTGGATTATAAACAACTTTAGGGCTATTTATTGAACTAATGGATGAGTGAATGAAGAAAATACTAGAGGAAGTATGCCATATATTAATAATGGTTCTTTAGAAATTACAGAATTATCAACAATTTTTCTATATTTTTTTCCTTTTTTTGCCTCAATGAAAATATGTATTTTTATAATCAGGAAAAAGAAACATTTAATTGACACACCTTTAGAAAAGTTGACATGAAAAGTGAAAGCTGCTCAAAGATGAGTAAACATGGTTTTGACTAGCTGCGAGGAGCTAGTGCAAGTTTTGGTTACTTAGGTGTACTTTAGTCTTCTTGTGGGTAAATTTGATGAAACCACTTTTTAACTTGTTAGTCACTTCAGAAATAACATGTACCTTTAGAAAACATCATTGAAGTTTGAACATCTGGTTTTGAATTCTGGTCCTACGTTAGCTATGTGAACCTGAGCAAGTAGCATTATTTTCAGTCCACTATTCTCACGTAAAATAGGAGAACATCCTGTAGAGGGGAATTTTATGAGTAAATTATAAATATATGCAAGTTTTTCAAATTAGTGTAATTATGTCACTGCCCTATCTTTTGCCAAATAAACTTTTTCCCAAAAAATAACTGATTTTTTAGTTTCATGTACATGTGGCATCATTTCAAAGAAAGCTGTCATCTTTCTTTTTTACATTTTATCATTTTCTGTTTTCTGTGAGAAATATTTTCTTCTTGACCTACCAGAAGAATACTGTTTTAATCACACCCATCAACTGGTATCAGCAGTTGTCAACAGGAAATGAATTTTAGAAATACTCAATTTTGGTTTCATGTCATTTCCAAGCTCAAGCTTTAACAAGATTAGATCTGACTACCTTATTACTCTTTGGAAGAATGTCTGACTATAACCAACTAGCAAGTATTATCCAATAAATTAATATAAAAATTTTTCTTAATATCCCAGAAAGTGAAAACAAAAATAGAAAACTAGATAGCTAAAGTACATTAAATCTAGAGAACAACAATAATTTCTACTTATAAAAAAATTGGTATGACAATATTAATGATATATGTAATAATGTGAGATATATATATAATATTTCTACAACATATATGAGAGTTTATAAAACATTTCCACAGCTACCACTGGAAAAACATATTTGTGGGGGTTCGGTTCTTATTATTTTTCTGGGAGTTTGTTTTTCTGTTAGATTTGAATTGCAAGGAATCAAATCCAGGGCCTCACGCATGTTAGACAAGCACTATACCACTAAGCTACCCCAGCTTTAGAGAATAATAAATTATTTGGACAAAGACTGGAGTCCAAAGGGACTAATAGAAAGAACATTAGTTCAGTTAATTGATTGGTAATATAAAAGTTAGCCGGGCACAGTGGCTCATGCTTATGCTCCTTGGTAACCTGAGTAAGGAGAATCATAAATTCAAGGCCAGCCTGGGCAACCTGTCTCAAAAAATGGAAGGGCTGGGAATGTTGCTCAGAGGTAAATTTCTTACCTGTCTTATGCGGGGCCCTGGGTTCAATGCCCAGTACTGCCAAAAAAAAAATGATAACAATATAAAATTCTATAACCTGTTAATTTCCTTGATTTTATTTGATTTCTCAACCAAATTTTTATTCCCCAAGTTGAATGCAATGATAACAGAAAGCAAGAGAAGTGTAAGAACTCTAAAAGAAGAAGTACAAAAGCTGGATGATCTTTACCAGCAAAAAGTTAAGGTAAGAATTTTGCCAGTCTTTCCACGTTAACCAAAGCTGTGTCATGATTGATAAAGCACGTATTCTAACATCAAAACTGAGATCTTGGGCTGGAGCAGTAGCTCAGTTGTTACGGCACTTGACTGGCACACATGAGTACGCGAGTTCAAACCCCAGCACCACGTACACAGTGAAGTCTCAGAGCAAAAAATGTGACATGCAAAACTAAATAAAATTGATTCTCTCTTTTTCTCTCTCTCACTGCTCCTCTCTCTTTACACACACACACACACACACACACACACAAACACACACACATCTTTAAGAGATATTATTTACATTGTGTTTGGTTGTCTTCTATTCTTGAAGTTTATTGTAAGGACGCATTCTGTCCTTTGAAGCAATCTTTTCTGCATTTGGGTCATTTCAACATAGAACACGTTTACTGTTCCGTTATCCAGTATATTATAATTGCATATGTGATCCAGTATTCTTGCAAGATCAAAACATGTTTTAAACATGTCTTCTACCTCGTTGTGGAGATTTAATGTTATATATTCCTAAAGTTTAAATCCCAATAAGGTCTTTTTTTTTTTTTTTTTTTTTTTTCAAAGAAAGATGGATAGTGAGAGACAGATAGAATCAATTTTTATTGAGTTTTTCACATGGCTTTCGTTGCTCTGACTCTTAGTTGTGTACGTGGGTACTGGGGTTTGAACCCATGTACTTGCACATGCCAGGCAAGCGCCGTAACCACCAAGCCACTACTCCAGCCCCCAATAAGGTCTTTTTCATGTGAAATTGTCCATCAAACATCATTGCAGCCAGACGTAGTGGTACATGCCAAAGTATCAGGAATTGAAAACTTTTTTTCTCAACCTGTGTATTTCGGACCCATACATTTTTTTAAGTAGTATCAAAAATTTAGAAAATATACCACAAAATATGATCTACATGTGAGACATTTAATAATCTTTTTTTTATCATATGTTCTCCATGGTAATGCTTGAGTTTATTCTCTGCAGCACTTTCATGAAAGACTTTATGATACATACTTACCTTCAGAAACCTAGAAATTGATTAATTTGGGCTCCTCTGTGTGTACATCGTTAATACCTTTGTGAAATAATGGCCTGGATAATTCAGGCTTGTAGAAAACAATTTAAATATCAAAATTAGGAGGTGAGATTTGAAAATTCCACTCAATAAATGCTCTACAGACCTCTTGAAAAGGTCACATTTGTATTTATAATATAGAATTCCAAAAGGGACATCATAAAGTCTGCTACATGTAAAGTGGTAAGCATCCTGAAGATACAAAGGATGCAACCTGGATGTTTTTTAATGCTTTCCATAATTTTTAAATCCACCTGAAGTATATGGAATGTGAATATCAAAAATATGTAACCATGACTTTATCCTATTAGGAAGCTGAGGAAGAGGATGAAAAATGTGCCAACGAGCTTGAGTCCTTGGAGAAGCACAAGCACCTGCTGGAGAGTGCTGTTAACGAGGGCCTCAGTGAAGCTATGAACGAATTAGATGCTGTTCAGCGGGAGTAAGTTTGCCTCACCAAGATTTATATGTTTATTAGTTATTTAAAATTTCTGTAAATTGGGGCTGGAGCAGTGGTTCAGCGGTTACAGTGCTTGCCTGGTTAGCGTGAGGACGCTAGTTCAAACCCCAGCACCATGTATACAACAGAGTGTTGGAGCAATGAAAGCCACATGAAAACTTTAAATAAAAGTGATCCCCCCCTTAAAAATAAAATAAAATAAAATTTCTATAAATCTAGATCTAGTTTTTCCTTTAATTCTTATTATAACATTATTTGTGATGGAGAGTGGTGAATAAAAATTAAGCAGAACAACTTAAAACTTAGTTTTAAATCAAATTTTTTAAGAGAGAAGTAAAGAGAGACTCAACTTTTTTCATTTTTTTAGTCTGGCCTTCGTTCATCTGTTTAGTGGTGCTGGTGCTCGAAGCCAGGTACTTGTGCATGCCAGGCATGTGCTCTTAACTGCTGAGCCACCACTCCAGCCTCAGTTCAAATAAATTTGACTACTTGATAGTGAATTTTAATAAGTTCCATTAAGCATTATTAAATTTCTCAGAAATTATGTATATTTCTATAGTAAAATGTGATTATACTATAAATTATAGAGTCATTGTGCAGTAACACAACATATGCTTCGCTAATAATTGCCACACTGTGCAAAATAATGCAATAAAAAATCATAGGACCTATAGAAAAATTTATATTGGGGCAGAACATTCAAAAACTGCATCAGTGACTCATGAACAAATAATGAGAACATACTAAAAATTTTAGCATAACTGTACACATGTTAAATGATTAATAACTGTATAAATGCTAAAATAAACATGGGACCCTTCACCTTAAAATGACCTGCAATTTTCTTTGAGAAATGGGCATTTAGAAGGCTGCAGCTTGTGAGTTATAAGAAAGTGGATGGAGGTTTATCTGAAATAGGATAAAAAATTGTAACACCAGTTGTGGAAGCATGTCATCAAGTATTTCTCAAGAAGGAAATTGGCATAAACAAGCACAGGTTTGCATTATACTTAGATTCCTGCTTTATTCTCCTATCACTACCAGATTTTTTAAATTTTAAAACTTACGTGGGAAAGATTTTAAACAAACTATATAATAACTATAACTAAAAATGTTGCATTAGTTCTTTGAAGACTAGTCTGCCTTTTGTATTCATATTGTGCAACCTATATAAAAACATACTGAATAATTAATCCATAATATTTTGTGTATCTGTGTACATTTATGTGAATATATACATTTTTCAAGTCTTACATGGCCCTCAAATAATTAAAAAAAAAAACTCACATTGAGGTTGCAAGGACAACACTTTGAAAGTCACACCTCTTCATTTCTTTATTTGTAGTCTAGGGATAGAATACTCGGCAGAGGTTTATTTAATATATAGTTAGTTTTGAATTTGAATATCTAAAGATATGACTTCTGTTCCCATCTTCTGTAATTTTCTGTCTTGTCTTTGAAAGCATTTGTTATAATCCCTTTGGAAATTCAAATAAGATCATTTGAGGCTGGGAATGAAGTTCAGTGGCAGAGCCATGCCCAATTCCCTGCATTCCATCCCCAAAGCCACAAAATAATAATAATAAAAACAACAGCAACCTCTTGTTCCCAAGCTTTCTTTTAGAGCATGAGGCTTTGATGCTTTTTAGTTTTATTGCTTACAAAGCATCTTTGAAAATATTCTTATTTATGTTTTAATGATTAATAGCTAGAACAATATGCATTACATGTATAGCAAGTATCACATACCAATCTCAGCTTGGTTTTATTGAATATAAAGATAGAAAGTGAGCCAACCAGACCTGATTTTTTTCTAGACAACTTTAAAATTTTTTTTTTTATTCTGCAGGTACCAACTAGTTGTGCAGACCACAACTGAAGAAAGACGAAAAGTAGGAAATAATTTGCAGCGTCTTTTAGAAATGATTGCTACCCATGTAGGGTCTATGGAGGTAAGTGTTAAAGTCTTTCCTACATTCTAAGAAAGGTTTTTAAAACTTTGACATATTTTTGCTTTGTTTCTATAGGAATTAAATGATAAATATTATTTCTTTTTCTTTTTTGTTTTTTAAAGAAAGGGGACAGTGAGAGAGAGAGAAATAGAGAAGCAATTTTTGTTTAGTTTTTCATATGACTTGTATTCCTCCGAGACTTTGTTGCGTAGGTGGTGCTGGGGTTTGAACTCTTGTACTTGCGCATGCCAGGCAAGCGCTGTAACTACTGTGCCACTGCTCCAGCCAATAAATATTATTTCTATGGGAAATATCTTAGCAAAACTTTCAGAAGTATTCCATCGTGGTGTGGCAAGGGGCTGCAAGAGAACATTTTATAAAGTAATCTATTTCATTGACATAAATGTGATACAATGATTTTTTTTCCATTTTTTTATTGGTACATTAAAATTATACATAATCGTGGGATTTGTTGTTGTATATTCATACATGCACACATATAATGATATAATTTGGCTAATATTCCTCCCACCACTTCCCCACTCCTTCCTCCCATCCCCTGGTACCTTTCTTCTGCTGATCTCACTTTGATTTTTTTTTTTTTAACTTCCAATTTTTTTTGATTTGGAATTGTTTAGTATTTTAGAGATTTTTTAAATCTCCCCCTTTTCTCCTCCCATCCTTCTTCACCTCTCCCTTTCTCTTTCTTCTGTAAGACTTCCTTTAGTTGATCTCTTAATTTGTATTTCAGTCCTTTTTTGTGTCTTGCTCTTCCCTCGAGCTTTCCTTTTTTTCTCTAGCTTCCACATATGAGAGAAAACATTCAACTTTTGAGTTTCTGAGTTTGGCTAATTTCTGTCAGCATGGTATTCTACTTTTCCATCCAGTTACCTGCAAACGACATAATTTCATTCTTTCTAATAGCTGAGTAGAACTCCAGTGTTCAAGCATACCACAATTTCTTAATCTATTCATCTAATAATGGGCATCTGGGTTGATTTCATCATTTAGCTATCGTGAATTGTGCTGCTATGAACATTGACATAACTGTGTACTGGGGTATGCCAATTTTAAATCTTTGGAGAACATACCCAGGAGTGGGATAGCTGGGTCATATGGTGGTTCCCTCCTTGGTTTTTTGAGAAATCTCCATATTGCTTTCCAGAGTGATTGTATTAGTCTACAGTCCCACCAAAAATGTGCAAGTGTTCCTTTCTCCCCACAACTTCCCCAGCATTTATTGATGCTTGTATTCTTGATCTTTGCCATTCTGACTGGAGTGAGATGAAATCTTAACGTAGTTTTATTTTGCATTTTCCTGATTGCTAGAAATATTGGACATTTTTTGTGTTTCTTTTGTGTGCCTTTTGTGTTTCTTTTCTAGAAAAGTTTCTGTTTAGTTATTTTGTCCATTTATTGATTGGGTTATTTGTTTGGGGGGTTTTTTTGTTTTGTTTAGTTTTTTGTTTTTTATGTTAAGTTTTTTGAGTTCTTTTTATATTCTGGATATTAGTCCCCTCTCAGAGGAGCAGCTGATCCAGATTTTCTCCCATTCTGTAGGCTCTCTCTACACTCTTAATTGTTTCCTTAGCAGAGCAGAAGCTTTTTTTTAATGGCATCCCACTTACTGATTCTTGGTTTTAATTCTTGCACTTTTGGGTCCTATTAAGAAAGTCAGTGCCAACCTCTATATAGATGGAGTGTTGACCCTATGTCCTCTTCTAGCAATTGTAAGGTTTATGGTCTAATTCTGAAGTGTTTGATCCACTTTGATTTGACTTTTGTGCAGGATGAAAGAATAAGAATCTAATTTCATTTTTTACATATAGCTATCCATTTTTCCCACCACCATTGTTGAAAAGGCTGTCATTTCTCCAAGATATATTTCTGCCACCTTTGTCAAATATCAGACAGTAATAGATTTGTGGATTTGTCTCTGTGTCTTATTCTATTCCGTTGGTCTTCATGTCTGTTTTGATAAATGCTACGATGTTTTTGTTACTACAGCTCTGTAGTATAATTTCAGATCAGATATTGTGATGTTCTGCTTTGCTTTTCTTACTTACTATCATGCAATATTTTCACATCAATAATATATAATAGTATTTCACCAGGCCATGTTCTACATTCTGAAAATATATTTGAACATTTAGGATTTAATTAAGATTGAGATGAAAGATCCTATAAGTGGTTTTCCTTTCTGTAATTTCATATAAACATAGAATAAAATATTTCTAAACATGAAGTTTTCCCTATAGCTAGCTACCTTTCACATAACTTGAAAATTCAACAATAAAACTATTCGTTAAACCTACTCTACCAAGACCTAAAAGCTAAGATAAATTCCGGAATCATAGAATTCCTGGGTAATTTTTTTTAGGTGACATTGTCTTTCCAGTGGAGAATGGCTTTAAAAAGAGAGAGAGAGAGACTCAGTGTATCATGTGAATAGTCTTCCATTTTTAAAAAATGGCATGTGTGACCCTACTTCCCATCATCTCTCCTAAAAGACCTTTAACTACTGCTTTGTTCCTTCCCAGTGCCTTTCTTTGTTTAGTGATAAGAACTGAATAAAGCATCCTAGATACTCCATAAGAAAACCTGGCTTCTACCCACTTGTTCCTAATTCAACCACTTAGTGACTCTTTAACCTTCACGAATCCCTTTCAACCAATATTGTTCATCTAAACAAGACCAGAAAGTGATCTGGGGATTGTAGCTTAGTGGTAAAGCTGGGTTCAATCCCCAGTACTGAAAAAAAAATTTACAAACCACAAAAGAAAGTATTTATAAATTTAGTTTTATTAAAATTAAGATCTTTTCTACATCAAAAGTCATGTAAAGACAGTGGGAGGCCACAAACTAGTAGAAGATATTTTAAAACACAACTGAGAAAAGAGTAACACCCAGAAATATGATGGCCTTTGAAAAATAAATAAAAATGGGCAAATGGCCTGAATGAAACTTTCACAAAAGAGCAAATGGAACTAATAAACATATGAAAATATATACCATATTCCACACTCAAGAAGTTGGCCAAAGATTAATGTTTGATAGTTCCAAATGTGGAGAGAGAGTTCTCATTTACTGCTAGTGGTGTATAAATTGATGTAACAGTTTCAGAAAACAGCATGACAGTCCCTAATAAAACTGTGCGCCCTTGGTGTTGCCTACAGAAATCGTTGCACGATGTGCTAGGGCTCTGTGTCGGGTTGAGTAGTGCCCCCAGCACTCTTACCTGACCTGAATCTCAGAATGGAACCTTATTGGGGAAGTAGGATCTTTGCGCACATAATTAATTAGTTTAGATCATTCTGGATTAGGGTAGGCCCAAAATCAACTGGCTGGTATGTTTATAAGAAATCCCTGTGAAATCAGAGGCAGAGATTAGAGTGATGCAGCTACAGCTAAGGAGCACCAAGGATTTCCTGGAACTGCCAGAAACTAGAAATTATGAAGAAGCAAGAAAGAATTCTTCCCTGTATCTTTCATGCATCCTTCAGAGAGAGCACTGCCCTGCTTACTTACTTTTTTTTTTTTTTTTTTTGAGACAGGGTTCTAGCCCCTAGAACCATGAGAGAATAGATTACTGTTGTTTTAAGCCACCTAGTTTGTGATGGTTTTTTATGATATCATTCAGAATAGCAATAAACAAATATCATTATGTGTTAGTTTCTTATGATTGCTGTAACAAATTATTATCAAGTTAATGGGTTGAAATAGCACATATTATCTTACAGCTGTAGAGGTTAGAAGTTTAACATGGGTCCACAGGGTTGCTACCCTAGGATAGAACCATTTCTTTTGCTTTTCCAGCTTCTAGAAGCCCCTGCAGTTCTTGACTGATAGCCCCTTCCTCCATTTTCAAAGCCAGCAGCAGCAGAGTGGGTCTCTTTGCTCTGCTCTTTGCTTCTTTTTCTGTTTTCTCTGACTCTTACACTGCTAATTGCCTCTTACAACGACCCTTGTGATAACATTGGCCCTGCCTAGATAATACAAAATAATCTCCTTTTCTCAAGATCCTTAGATTTAAAAAATAAAAATTCCTTGCAACTGCAGAATTCCTTTACCATATAGAATAGCGTAGTTAAAGGATCCTGGAATTAGGACATGGTCAGCTCTGGGAGGTCATTTTTCAGCCTGCCATTCCTGGAAGCAAGCAAAAATCCATTAGTAGTAAAGTAAATAAGAAAATGTTGATATAGCCATTCTAGCATACTATACAGCACTATATGAATAATCTGCAGCTGTATGCATTAACGTGACTGAATCTTAAAATACTGAGTAGAAAACATTTCATAGATTATATTTAATATTATTCAATAAATACGAAGGTTGAAACCAGATCCCACTTAACCAAGACAGTCATGCACTGTATAAAGATGGAAACATGTTCTAAGAAATAAGTTTTTAGTAAATTTCTTCATTTTTTTCAACATCCTTATACAAACTAAGGTGTCATTAGGTTATGTAATCTATGGAACCACCATTACATGTACAATCCATCGTTGTCCAAAACAACATTATGTGACATATGACAATATATTAGAGATACATACATATCTCTGTGTGTTGTAAAAGTATGATGAAAATCAAAATATCATTCAGGCAAGTGGTATCTCTGAGGAAAGAAAGAGGGGATATCATTTAAGAAAGCACACAGACGCTTGCCTGGCATGCATGAGGACCTGGGTTCAAACCCCAACACCACAAACAGTTAAGTGTCTGAGAAACAAAGACCAGATGAAAATAAAAATAAATAAAATCTCTCACTCTCTCTCTCTCTTTAAAAAAAAAAACCAAGAAAGAAAGGACCAACATGGTAGATACAAGAGTATTCTTTTTATTCTTAAAAAAAATTCAACTCATTTGTAAATTTCATACTTTGAACAATATAATGTTCCAAACATTAACAATTTCTAATTGTTTCCAATAGAAACATCTTGAGGAGCAGATTGCTAAAGTTGATAGAGAATATGAAGAATGCATGTCTGAAGATCTCTTGGAAAATATTACAGAGATTGCAGAAAAATATAAGAAGAATGCCACTCTACTTAAGGCTTCTGGTGAATGAGGATAAAGTGTTGATTATCTTGTATAAATATAGTTCATTACCTAAAAATATGTAAAGCTTGAAATTATGATAATATTATTGATTATTTTTAGATAAGATAGCCAAGTTTTATATATACCTATAGTTAATAAAACTACATTAGTACAGTCTTTTTTCTCCCATTTCTTTGCCTAACTTCAGGTAATGAGAAGATAGGTAGTATGGTAAAAATCAGAAATTAGCAGACTACCACATGGGCCAAATCAGACACATCCATTCATTTACATGTTGTCTGACTGCTTTCACACTACGATGGCACAATTGCAAGTGTACAACAGAGACACATGACCTGCAAAGCCAGAAATGTTTACTCTCAAGTCCTCAATACAGAAAGATTGTTGATCACTTGTATAAAGTATACAAAGGTTAGTATTATCTAATTGTAACTTTGGGGTTTTTTTTATTGGAGATTGAACCCAGGAGCACTTTACCCTTGATCCACATCCCCAGCCTTTTTTTTTTTTTTTGGAGACAGGATCTCACTAAATTGCTGAGGCCAGCCTCAAACTTGTGATCCTCCTGCTAGGCCTGCCAAGCTGCTGGGATTACAGGCAGGCACCACCACACCCAGCTGAAACCTCTTAATAATGCTGAACACACAATAGTCATCCCACTCCTGATCATCAGTTCAGTGGCTTTCCATGAAGCTAAAGTGCTTTATGATTTTATGTCATCTTTACTCTGAAGCAGAAAAGTATGCAGTATGAGAATCAAAGGAAATAACAAAACAACCTAGCTTAAATCCTTCATTTTAGACATGAGAATTGATTTCAAGAGAAGTTCTGATTCATCTCGCATCGCACCTAGTAGTAGTGGTAGAAGCAACACTGGAACTTGGTACTGGTGTACAATCCTGAAAATTCACAGGAGCCATGAAAAGTGTCTGTTGGGATGGCGAGGAAGTTGTATTTGAATGTGAGGTTTTTAAACACGTTTCAATTGTTAGGAAACACCTCCTTAAAGTGAATTGGCATCTGCATCCAGTTTAACTTTGTATTCTTTCAATACTATTATAAATCTAAAGCAAGTAAGAATGAAGAACATGATACAAAGAAAGGTAAGTAATACAGTGTAACATAAGAACTTAGAACAGAATTAGAATAAAACTTTATAAAAGAGAAGGCATTCAGCCAAAGAGTGCGATGAACAAAGGTTATAGTTGCAGGATAACTAGTAGATATGACAAGGTTAATGGTCATGGTTACCAGTGTACTTAGGAATCTTGACTTCCAGCACCCAGTAGAAGTTTTCTCAAAAGAAACAGTTTATTTGCACTATGCATTATGGTGCCAACTCACATAGTTATACACTCAAATGGCATTATGTGACAAAAGAGACTCAAGAGCCTTGCCACTCAAACCTAGTTGGATACAGCAGTATCACCATAACCTGTGGTCTTGTTAGAAGCACAGAAGCTTGGCTCCACTCAAAATCTATTAAATCACAATCTTCATAGTATTTTAATAAGCCTTAAAACATGTAAAGTTTTCATAAATTATGACATATACCTCTAAAAGCTTCATTACAATCAAGCTGATTAACATCTTTTACTACCAGAGTTTTCTTAATGACTTTTCATAGTCTTTTCTCTTAACCCTATGTGACCCCCCACCTACCATCCCAATCCTCAGGCAAGTGCTGATCTTTCGGTTACTATAGATCAAACCATAGATCAGCTATAGTTTCTGGGATTTTGCATAAATAACTATTGCAGAATGTACTTTTTTTTTCTTCTTTTGAATAGGCACCTCTTACTATGTTGCCCAGGCTGATCTCAAACACCTGGACTCAAGAGATCTTTCATCCTCAGCCTCCCGAGAAGCTGTGACTACAGGCAGATGCCACTGTTCTGACCCATACACTTTTACATGGCTTCTTTCACTCCAAACATTTTGAAATTTATGCATGTCCTATGTATCAGTTGTTCATTCCTTTTCGTTACATTATATGAATACACTAGGGTACCATACCTGTAGGGGTCACTGGGTTGTGTTATGGTTCCGGTACAGTTTGTCTCCCAAAGATTCATGTGTTGAAATTTAATACCATCATGAGGTGTTAAGAGGATAATATGGGGGCTAGAGCGGTTGCTCAGCGGTTACAGCACTTGCCCAGCATGCACAAGTACGTGGGTTCAAACCCCAGCACCAGGTACACAACTAAGTGTTGGAACAACGAAGGCCACATGAAAAACTAAATAAAAAGTTGATTCTCTCTCTGTGTCTCTCACTGTCCCTCTCTCTTAAAAAAAAAAAAAAAAAAAAAGGATAGCATGGAAACAGTCCAACTATGATGTTTAGAGGTGGAGCCTTTGAGAATTGGATAGGTTTAGATTAATTTATAAGGGCATTAGGGTAGATCCCCCATCTTTGAATTCTGGTGGTTTTATAAGAAGAGAACCAGAGATAGATACATGGCTTTTGCCACCTGATGCTCTGAGCTGCCTCAGGACCCTGTCAAAAAAAAAAAAAAAAATAACCCTCACACAATAAGGTCCCTAGACTTTGTGCCTCCACAACCATGAGCCAAAATAAACCTGCCTCAGGAATGGCATTATGGTGATGAAAAGCAGACTCATACAGATTATTTAAAATCTCTGGCTATTACAAATAAAACCATTATGAATATTCACATCCAGGTATTCCTGTGAACATATGCTTTCATTTTTCTTGAGTAAAAGATACATTAGGGAGCTCCAATAGCAAATCTTTGGGGCTCTAGGATAAACTTGCCATCTGTGCAGAAGTGCATATCCTTTATGAAACAGCTGTTGGGATGGAACAGTAGCTCAGCAGTTACAGCACTTGCCTGGCATGTGCGAGGACATGGGTTCAAACCCCAGCACCATGTACATAGAGTACTGCCAAAGCAATGAAAGTCACATGAAGGGACTAGAGCCATGGCTCAGCGGTTGTGGCACTTGCCTGGCATGCGCAAGTACGCAGGTTCAAACCCCAGGACCACGTACACAACGAAGTGTCTGAATAATGAAAACCACATGAAAAACTAAATAAAATTGATTCTCTGTCTCACTTTAAAAAAAAAAAAGGACATCACATGAAAACTAAATAAAAGTGATTGTCACTGTCCTCTCAAAGAAAGAAAAGAAATAGCTACTGTCAAGTTATGGAGCCCTGATAAAAACAGAATACATGACCATGGGATGGTAACCCTTGTCATAAAGTCAGACCCAAGAAGAGTCCATCACAAGATGGAAATGCTACCTTCAGAATCAATCTAAACTAGACCAGAGGGCACAAATAAGCATGCAGGCAGTTCAGGCCCTCGCTCCCATGTGACAATTGCACCAAAGCTTTTCTAATTGTCACCTATGGACATAATAGGATCCATAGAACTATCCAAAAAAGGTGGGCTCCAAGGAGAAAACAATCAGGGGATGCGTTGCAGCCATATTCAGAGATGACGCTGGAAGCCTATTCCAGGGAAGATTTTCCTAATGGGCCAAATGGCAAGCAGAGCACCTGCTCATTTTCTTAGTGTAGAGGTGGCCTGAGATGAGAAGACATGCAGATTCCTGCACAGCGGCCAATGGCCTGGCCATGGGGCCCTGGCCTCGATGGCATAGATAGGGCTGTCTTTAAAGACGGGAGTCAGGGCTGGAGCAGTGGCTCTGTGGTTAGGGTGCTTGCCTGGCATGCATGAGGACACAAGCTCAAACCCCAGCACCACATACACAATGAAGTGTTAGAGTAACAAAGATTCTCTCTTTCTCTCACTGTCCCTCTCTCTTTAAAAAAAAATAAAAAATACAGGAGTCAGTTATATAGGGTAGAGCCAAGCATGCAAATGTATACAGTGGGCACAAAATGTGAAGACTTTTCTGTCGTATGTTAATACCCACCAGAAAACATCTACAACACAAGAGAGGCACTGACAAAATCACGCAGGCAGCTGAAGTTAAGCAGAACTGTTGTGATGGACACCTGCATGGCCTGCTGTCAGAAATGGAAGTCATATGTAGGCCCAATAGCAAGGATTCTTACCAAGACAATTGTAGTTACTGCTACTTCTGAATGTTCATCTTGTCTGCAACAGAGACCAATACTGAGCCTCTGATAAGCACTATCCTTTGAAGAAACCAAATGGCCACTTAGCGTCAAGTTGACCACATGAGTCCTTCCATCCTAGTAAGACTAACATTTTATCCTCGCAAGGGTAGATACCCATTCTAGGAAAGGAAAACACAATATATAAAAACAGGAAATACTATTAAGGTAGAACCCTGAGGAAAATTCATAGCTTTAAACACACTTTTAAGAAATAAGAATCTAATTCAAAATTTAGGGGAATAATGAAACTAATTGAAGCAAAGCAGGAGTTAATTAGTAAATAAGAAGCAAAATACTGGGCTGGAGCAGTGGCTTGGCAATTGTAGTGCTTGCCTGGCATGCGCAGGGATACAGGGTCAAACCCTAGCACCACGTAAACAGCTAGGTGTCAGCAGCAAAAGCCACATGAAAAGCTAAATAAAATTGATTCTCTTGTTCTCTGTCTCTGTCTCTCTCTCTCTCTCTCTCTCTGTCCCTCTCTCTTTAAAAAAAAAACAAAAAAGCAAAAAAATAATTGGGATAACTGGGATGAAAACAGAACTCCATTTAAAATAAAATTTTTAGAGATTCCCTCTCCTGGGGTTGCAGATTTAGCTCAGTGGCAGAGCACTTGCCTAACACGTGCAAGGCCCTGAGTTTGGTCCTCAGCCCTAAAAAAAAAAAAAGATTCCCTCTCTTGCCAATAGAGTCTGAACCCCCTCCCCACCATTTTCTGGTGCTTGAGGAATGCCTGATCTGCAAGCATTGAATTAGCCTCTGCTAAGTGAAAGAAATATGGGAGTGAACCCAAGATAATGGGATCATTGGTTGTAACATATACTAGGCTAGAATGCTGGAACAGACTTCTAAAGGTGCAAGTGAAACACCCATTTGGAGAACTATCTGAAATCATAGGATACCATCCTGCAAAATATAGCCTATTTTTAAAATCTGAGACCTCTATATGGGTTATGTCTCCAGTAAGACGAATACATGAGGGTGGAAATCCAGGAGTAGAATGAAGAGTTGCTCCATTTAACATCAGTCCCAGTGATCTGCTTGAGGTTTAGTGATTCTCACCCCCCCAAACTCTGCAGGACTGAAGGTCCTGCTCCCAAAGTAGACAAAATTCATGCCCAGAGACACAGCCAGAGTACCATCAATCTACCAGTTACAGCTGCTGCCACAGTTCTTTGAACTACATGTGCTTCAAGAACAGCGGAAGAGTAAAGGAGCCATCATGACTGGACTTCTGCTCAGCAAGGAGCTAGACATGCTTTTGTACAATGGTGGCAGAGCCAGGAGATATGGTGAGCACTTCCAGTATGTTGCTGCCTCACTGTGACTGTGAGAAACAAGTAGAGCAAACTCAAAGGAGAAGAGTATTCATGAAGTTTGAGTCACAGGACCAGGTAAGCCTAAGTGGTAGTCGAGGGCGAGGGGAATTTGGAATGGAAAATGGAGGAGAAGATGAAGGCCAACTATGGCCTTGAGACCAACTGCAGAGTCATGCTTCACACTAACCTCACTCTTGCATCTCTCAAGAAGAAACGCCTGAGGAGGAGTTGTGCTCTGAGCCTGTGTGACATGGACATGTATACGGTAAAGTACAGCTTCTACGAGGATATGCCTCACAGCTTCTGCCCACAGGGAGCGAACTGGCTGTGGCTCAAGAATTCCCCTACAGCTTTCCCACACCTTCCTCACACAACTCGGCAGTCTGTGAAGGTTCCACCCAACCTTCTCTCCTTCTCCCTCATTGCTTTGTGTTCCGACAGCTCTCTCAGCCTTTCTGGCACATTTAATCCTGCCTTGGTTTGCTTCTAGGAAGATTTGCACTAACATTTATAAGTTAGAGATTTCTTACTTTTTTATTTTTTTTTTATTTTTATTTTTTTAAAGAAAGAGGGACAGTGAGAGAGAGAGAGAAAGAGAGAAACAACTTTATTTAGTTTTTCACATGGCCTTAGTTGCTCCAACACTCAGTTGTGTACGTGGTGCTGGGGTTTGAACCCGGGTCCTCAAGCTTGCAAGGCAAGCTCCGAAACCGCTGAGCCACCGCTCCAGCCCAATTTCTTACTTTTTTAAATACTAGAGATTGCACCTAGTGGCACTCTACCCTGAGTTGCATCCCCACCCCTTTCTGTTTTTTATTTCAAAACAGACTCTCACTAAATTGCCAAGGCTGGCCTCGAACTTGTGGTCCTTCTGCCTCAGCCTCCAAAGTCTCTGGGATTGCAGGCATGTGCCACAAATGCCCAGCTAGGGAGATTCCTTAATGATGTTGAAACCTCCCAGCAAAAAAAAAAAAAAAAAAAAAACTGGTCAGATTTTTCTATTTGTTGAAAACCCTTGTTGGTTTTTTAAACTCCTCTTCATAAAAGTCTTACATATTTTAAGTTTATTCCTGGATATCTTATATTTTTGTTGCTAGTATAAATGTGTCTTTTCTTCCATTATATTTCCTATCTGGGTGTAATTTATATATATGGAAGTTACTGACTTCTAAATAGTTATCTGATTTGTAATAAATTTACTGAATCTTATTATTTAATAGTTACATTGTGGTTGAGTCTCTGGGGTTTCCTAGTTATGATTACTGCAAATAGTAATAGCTTCTCTTATATCTTTTACTTATAATTATACTCCCAATTTCCTTTTGTCTAATTTTCTTGGCCAGTTAATCAAATAGAATATTAAAAACTAATTCTGAAAGAGACCATCCTTGATTTTCCCCTAAATTTAGTGAAAATGCCTCAAGTGTTTTCCCATTAATCACAACACCAGATTTTGTGCTGAATTATAGATACCATGTTGAGGAAGCCCTCCTTTCTTTCTCATTTTATTATGGCTGTTGAATTTTATCAAATAACTTTTTTTTTTTTAAAAGACAGAGGAACAGTGAGAGAGAGAGACAGAGAAAGGGAGAAACAACTTTATTTCGTTTATTCACATGGCTTTAGTTGCTCTGCCACTTAGTTGTGTACGTGGTGCTGGGGTTTGAACCCGGGTCCTCATGCTTGCCAGGCAAGCTCCGAAACCGCTGAGCCACCGCTCCAGCCCCTATCAAATAACTTTTAAGCACCTGTGACATTGGCATGTGAGTTTTCTCTGAAGTTTATGATTATTTCCCTAACATAAATATTCTCACACTGCTAGAATAAATCCTATGTGGTCATGGTTTTGCCTTCCCTTTTTAACAGAATGGGTCTCACCGTCTTGCCCAGACTGGAGAGCACTGGTCAAGTACAGGTGCAGTCCTGCTACTGATACTTAGTGTGGACACCTGATCAGCATAGCCCACTACAACCTTCAACTCCTGAGCCTGAGTGATCCTTCTGCCTCAGCTTCCTGTGGGACTACAGGCATGTACTGCTGTGCCTGGTTGTATTTTTTTAATATGCTGTTAGATTCTCTTAATATTTTATTTGGATTTTATTTTGTGCATTGATAGTCATAAGTAAGCTTGGTGGTATGATAGTTTTTAATTTTTGTCAGGTTTTGGTATCAGAATTATGTCCACTTCAAAGAAAAAAATCAGTCATTTTCCTTTTTTAAATTGTTCTGGAATAACATAAATTATTAAAATATATCATTTTTAAATTTGGTAGAATTTCCAATCTGAGTGGGCTGCTTTTTATGCAGATAGCTCTTGCCAGTTTTACCTAGGTTTTGCTTTGTTTTGTTTTGTTTGTAGTAATAAAGATTGAATCCGGGGATGCTCTACCACTGAACCACATTCCCAGCCCCCTTTTTTTTTTTTTTTTTTTGAGACAGGGCCTCTCTAAATTGTGGAGGCTAGCTTTGAACTTGAGATCCTCCTGCCTCAGTCTCCCTAGCTGCAGGGAGACTACAGGTGTGTGCCACAGCACCAGGCTTTGAGTTAGATTCTTAATTTTTTTTTAAATGGTGCTAGGTTTTTGATCCAAGGCCTTGCACATGCCAGACATACTGCCCTCCATCTCTGACCTATATAACCCCTGCACTTTTTTATTTAAGTTTTTTTCTCTGTGAAATGTCACTTGGGGTCAACTCATTTGGTAAGCAAAAGAGATCTCCCAGGGGAACAAATTGAAATCAATAAAAAGGGTTGTGAAGCAATTATCAAGGCATCCAGGAAACAGACAGTTCTCCTAGGAACATGCAAAATGGTAACATGATTAGAGCAACAGTAAATTACAGTACTGTGAATTACATCAAATTTGGTTAGTGAAGTTGCCAAGGTTGGTATGCTAAGCCAGGGTGTAGTGTAGGAAGGCAAGCGGGATATGCTTAACTGCAGGGTGGTAAAGTGGCTCATATCAAGCAACTGAGTTTGTGGGGTCGAGCTGCACCACGTTCTGTGAGAGGGTTATGATAATGGAGTAGTTTATCCTTTGCAGACCTAACAACTTCTCACTGGGGAGAAAGATACCAGCTCTAACACAGGAAACTCCACCCACCAGACCCCAGCAGGATTAAGGTGCAACTGACCCTGACCTGAGTGCCTCTGAAGGGGAAGTGACAGCTTCGTGTTGGTAGAGGGTGGAGTAACGAGTGACTCACCACTGACAGCTTTTCCAACTCCTGAGAAAGAAGGAAGATGCCCGTGCAGAAGAAACCAGTCTGTTCACTACTAGAAATGAGTCCACCTTTGGGAACTTTGGGGGTATTCTATCTGAAAAAGAACGCAAACCAGAGCAGTGTCCTCGCAGAAGGAGGGAGTGTGGATTAAAAAAACTCCTCCTTCCTTATCTTTCCGCTTCAGACACAGAGAGTGTCTATTCCCTATGCATTAAAGAAGAAGTTATTTGGATGCATAAGAGAAACTTCGTTTTGCTCACAAAAAATGAAGAATGCAGAGAATCCACTGAACTGGGAGATAAATGGAATAATTGTAAATTGGATTCCCGAGGCATCTGCTAATTTTGAATAGGATAAATGAGAAAAGGTCTATTTGAGTTAGTTTTTTCAGGCCAGGTCCAAGTCATGTAAACCTTGGAAAAGAATTTCCAGATCTGCTCTCATCCCTGCAGCGTTCATGCCGCCCACCCTGGAAGAAGGATACAAAGTGAAATAGCTATTTACTTTCAATGGTCCATGTTCAGGAGAGGAAGAAAAGCTATGCTGGAAATGGAATGGGCTGTGGAGAAGAAGGAAAGGCTGGTTGCCTCTGGCATATCAGATGAACTCACCTGACAGAGGTGGTGAGAAAGGGCTAGAATCTGACAGCTACACATCCAAGTATCACAATCTGCGGGTGAAAAGGTGAATAACCAGGCAATGAGGAACTGAGAACAGCCTGTCCTCTGGTCTTTCCTGAAGGAAACTTCTATCCTGGACCATATAAAGGGAACTTGGGAAGTTCTACTGGGCAAATGGAGAAACCTGGCTTCTAACAGGAAAGTCAGGAGACTCTAATTCTATGAGCCAGCCACTCTGAGAAGCCAGCCAGGGCTAATAAAAGCCAGTTAAAGCCCTGCAGCCAAACAACCACATAGTAGTCATAGAAACAAGTTGTTTATTGAACTTGCTGTTCCAAGGAGAAACTGGTCATGGGATGTCCTGGTCAGAAGGAGTGGGCAGGGGCTTGTTATAGATTTTGACTTTTGTGTTGGTTAATTGTAAGAGGAGACTGTTAGTTTTTGCAACTGCGGTATATCCTCTACTCTTTTTGGTTAGAAACGTTGTTCCGTTGGCCTTCTCTGTGTCCTGTTGAAAATGTTTATCACAGTCTCTTAGCAGAGGTTTGTAAACCTGATTAGAGATAAGGGTTCTGATTGGGGAAAGTAATTTCACTGACTAGAAAGCCATAGAAAAATCTCTGCAGGGTTTAAGTCTAGAGGAGCAATCCATGAAAAATTCAACGTGGGAAGACGAGAAGGAACAATGGCTTGTGTGGAGTTAGGTGGCTGCTGAGCAGTTTTTGAAATATCTAGAGCGAACCTTTCTTCAGATACCCATTAGCTGTTTCCTTTCACAGAAGCGCTCCCTGTGAGATTTAAGACATGGGAGAAGATTAGGGACATGGGGATAGAACAACACCATGACAGTAATATTAGAAATTGTGTATTTCCCCTTCCTGTTGTGGTTGGCTTCAAGCTAGAACACCTTGAGGAATTTGGCTTTGAGTTGTAAGCAGTTTTTCTTCTTTTAGGCTTGCAAAGTTGGAAAAATGTAATATACTCTTCAGTACAAACTTCCTTTCATTCCAAAAAAGCAGGAAGATTGAGCAGATTTAGTTTTACAAAAACATTTTTTTAAATAGAAAGGGTTGGGGGCTGGAGCGGTGGCTCAGCGGTTTCGGCGCTTGCCTGGCGAGCATGAGGACCCGAGTTCAAACCCCAGCACCACATACACAACTAAGTGTTGGAGCAACTAAGGCCATGTGAAAACTAAAAATAAAAAGTTGATTCTCTCTTTCTCTGTCTCTCTCTCACTGTCCCTCTCTCTCTTTAAAAAAAAAAAAAAATAGAAAGGGTTGAGCTCCTGTGGATCCAAGAACCTAAAATGTTCAGTGGG
>PVKS010024622.1:0-30858 GCA_004027875.1 Aplodontia rufa | reverse complement strand
TTTCCCATTTATTATCAATTCTTCTATTTGCTTTATTTTCTGGTTTAGAAAAATAAATGCAAAAATTATGCACATATATTTAAATATATTGAAAATCTGATAAAGGTTTTTAATTTTAGATTTTTAAGATATATTAGTTTCATTATTAAGAATATTTTCTCCTTATAAATAAACAGGTTTATGTTTCTATGTTTCTCTATGTGTGTTTGGGATGTTTATTCTATGACAGAAATTGCTTCTTTTTTCCAGAGATAGCTTGGCAATCTGAGGACAGTCATTCCCTTAGATAATTGTACCTGTCATGATGTCAGTAGGGCTTACATTTCTTTCATTCCCATTGGACAAGGCATATACATTCCTTTTAAATTAGTCCTAATTCTGTCTCCTCTGCAGTCTGCTTGTGTAAGCAATAATGAAGGTTGGCCAGTCACCCTTGTTTTCTGCAGTTATAATGAGGGAATTCTAAAACTATTGCCAGAAGGCACTAGTACATGCTGAAGCTGAAGGCTAAAACAAAGATTTCAAAGTCCTCAAGAGCTAAGTACACAAAAATAGTAGCAAAATATCAATGTCGATTCTGCCACAAGGAAAGATCCAAATTAAAACATCTTTGGATAACAAATGTGTATGGATTTATCCAACCTACACAAACTTTCTTTCTTTCTTTTCTTTTTTAAGAGAGAGAGGGTCAGTGAGAGAGAGAGAGAAAGAGAGAATAAATTTTATGTAGCTATTTCTGTGGCTTTCATTGTTCTGACACTTCATTGAGTACGCGCTACTGGGGTTTGAATCTGGGTCCTTGCTCTAGCTCCCAAACTTTAATTCTTGATGTTATAAATAAGGACATCATTTGAGAGATTTCAATGAATGGAATCTGATTTTCCTTTCTGTAAATATGAATCAAATTAAACTTAGCATTTTAATACATATTCCTGATATGCAAGCAACAAGTTCTCTAAATATATTTGATCATAAAGCATTGTTCAAATTCTATTTACCTTAACAAATCAGCATTTTCATCATTCTGCATTCTTTTCCAATTCCTATTCATGTACATATATATTTTAACATAAAATCATAAATTCATTTTTGTGTTATGTACATTTTTACTTTGTTAATCAAAAACTGTTTCTATGCAGCTGCAAAGTATTCATGATTTTAATGCTATTAAGTGAATAATATTTTCTCATGAATTGTTGCAATTCAAAATTTTCCATTGTTATTAACTCTGTCAAAATTATTTCCTCATATTGTTTTCTTTGAAAAATTTTGCATGGACTCTATTTAAGTGGAAATATATTAGTATTTTAAGAAATTTAGCAAATTTTTGATTAACATGCTTATTTTATGTATTAATTTGGATTCAGTATATTTCAATATACACATATAGCATCAGTGATCAAATCCAACATCCTCTCCTTTTCTTCAACTAACACATATGAAAGAGAATGCTCAGTACTTACTTTTCTATCTTTCTATGTCTGCTTGTATTGGGCTTTATAAATGATATATTATGAATTTTAGATGTCACAATGTCATGAATTTTTTAAATTTTTATATCTTGAGGTACTATTTCTATATAGCTTAAAATATTAGAAGTAGATTTTCCATGTCTAAATCTATGTGAACAATAGTTGGTGAAAATAGTTCTAGCATTCTGAGAGTATATCAGTACTTGAGAAGGTGTATAAAGTTCTCCCTCATGATTGTGTTTTCACCTGTAGTCATTCATATCAGGGAACTAGCAATGTCATGGGTAAGTGAAGGGTAGGATGACATTACTATAGAGCTCCAATACATATAGGTAAGAAGAGCTTTTGCATTTTCTTACTGTAAACCAGATAATTTAATAACAAGTTGCATTTAGAAATCTATACTAATTTGAAAATTTAGGATTATACACCTGCAGAAGCATATTTAGTTCTTAGCCCTAGTTGTCTTTTTATTAAACAATAATTAGTTACTACATTCTTGCTCTGTGCCAAACACAATTGTGGATTTTAAGAATATACTGATTGATTTGAAGTATAAATTCATATTCTCATAAGTGAAACATGACTAAGAATTTTTATGTCTTACCAAAATATATTAATCTTCAGCAATTTTTATTAACTGATAATTTCCCTGACCAACTCATTAAATGATATTAAAGCCTTTATATTATATCCTACATTGTTTTAGTGCATTGATGATACTATAACAGAATACCTTAGATCAGATAATTACAACAAATAGAAATTCATTTCTCACAGTTCTAGAACCTCGGAAGTTCAAGATCAAGTTGTCTGTCAGCAAATTTAAATGAAAGCTGTGTCCTCACATTGCCTCCAGCAAAATCCATGCAATCCCTTGAATGCTGTGTTGCCTTGAACTTTCTTCTGTTGGCAAGAACATAAGATGGGTGACCTCTAATCCAAATTCCATTAGAGTCTTCCTCCTCTGAAACTTCACAAGTCCAGTGTTTACTGTCCACATTCTTATTTAACATTCTGATCTTTTGTAATCCCACCCAAATCACACACTGAGCTCTGTTTACAACCTTCTAAAGCTTTTCCAGCTTGTTTCTCTAAACTTTTCAAGGCTTTTCTCCCCATAAATCAGTCACAAAGGCTTCAGGTTAGTTGTAGCAACCATCCCACTTCTTGGTACCAATTTCTGTTTCACTTAGTTTTGCCTCCATGGTAATCAATAGATCCAACAAGAAAAATTTTAGAAAATAGTTTATTCATCATTCTCATTTCAGAGGTTTCAATCCATACATGGCTTACTACGTTCTCTGGGTCCAAGGGGAGGCAGAATCAATGAGGAGGGGTGTGGAGGAGGAAAGCTGGTCAGGATATGGCAATCCAGAAGCAGAGAGAAAACTCCACTCACTATGGACAGAAAATATACCCAAAAGGCGTGCCTCTAGTGACGTATCTCTAGCCACACTCTATTTCTATTAGTTGATTAATGCACTGTTTAGGTTTAGGCTCCAATAAAACAATCACTTCACCTCTGAATTTTTTTGCAGTTTCTCACCTCATATGTAAACTATAACACTTCAAAAAATACACAGCAAGGGGCTGGACTCAGAGGTCAGAGCTTACCTGGCATGTGTGAGGATCTAGGTTCAAACCCCAGCGCCACATACACAACTAAGTGTTAGAGAAACAAAGACTTAATGAAAAATTAAATAAAATTGATTCTCTGTTTCTCTCCCTCTCTCTCTCTCCTTCTTCTCTCTCTTGAAAATAAAGATACAGCAAGCCAATACACATATGCATAAGCATACATACATGAAACAATTACAAAATCATACTACAAGATATATGTAGATTTCTCTATGTTTTCAAAAACACAATAAATTAATCCTGTGCACTAGTGGTCCATGACCTACACTGAACATAGTTAAGATTTATATGTATAAATTTAATATGTATGATATAGCCGGTATTCTCTTGCACCAGGTGTCCAGCACACAACTTGATTTTTACCAAATATGGTTCAAAATGTTATTTTAGCTATTCCTTATCTATAAATCAATAACATCTTTCTTTTGTGTTTGCAAAGCTACGGAAGTTATAACACATTTTCTCCAAGTAGTTTCCTTTGACTGCCAAAAATAATTATCATTCTCTGGGGCCTTTGTAATGGTCTCCAGGATTGCCATTTGTATGCCTTTTAGAACTTGATCTCTCGAAAAAATGTAATTTTCGCCCATAATTTTAAAAAATTTTAGAATTTATCATTAATAACAAATATAGGGAATCAGAAGACCACTTCAAAAGCCTATGATAACCATTCCAGGCCAATATAGTTTCCTTCTATGTTGGCATTAGATATTGTTCTACTAATAAAAAAATTTTTTTTAAAGAGGAGTTAAAGTCATCATTCTTTTCTAAATGTTTGGAGACTTGGGCCAAAGCTGCACTTACATTTCCAACATTTTTGCCTGTTCTGTGCTGCTAGATGCTCATACCTCATATTGCAGGCTGTTTATTTTATGAATATTCATAAGTGACTACATCTAGAAGAGTGCAGTATGAGGAGGAAAACTGGTTTGTTTAACAAGTTGGAAAGGGATTAAGTTGAAGAGGGGAACATTTAGCAAGGTTAGGGTCCAGCAGAGTGGTGGCAGCTAAAGAATTTTTAAATACAAGGACTTAACGTTCACTTTTATGTTGTATATCATGCTTCATACATAAACAAAGCTTTCATCCTAAACTCTTTACTCAAACACCTTGATTGAATTATTCTTGGTGAAAAAGAAAACGAACATTAGTTACTTTCCACAGAGTTTCCAAAGAAAGAAATGAAGAGAATAATATGGGAGCTGAAAAGTTAGTTCTAGAAACTCAGAGCTGAAGTGGCCATTAAAATGTAATACAGATGGAATATGTAGACATTTTAGTGAGAAATGTATGGGATAAGGGGCTCAACTGAGGCCAGTTCACTTAAAACACTGGTAAATCACTACTTTATATTTGGATTATTGTCTACAAATTTCACTAGGGATTTACATTTCAATGCCCATATATGATTTGCCAATACAGAGAATCCCAAAATAAGAACAAAAATAATGTTAAAATTCCATAATCACTCTGTGTTTACTTTTGTCTTAGCTAACAAGTTGGGTCAAGGGCAATCATATGAACTTTTCTCCTTCAGTATTTGAATGGTTAAGGGGACATTCTATTTGTTATTCTGGAGAGTACCAGACTACAGGGTACAATTATAGATATAGTGACATATTTTTGTACCACACCCAGGAGAGTTGATTCTGTAATCCTTTTTAACTTTTATGACAACTAAATTCCTATAATAATCAAAGGTTTTCAAAATGCAATCTCATACATTACTACTATAGACATAAAGTTCAATCATTTAGATATTTGTCTGAAGTTGTTTTGCCCTTGTTAATATGTCCTCCTAATAATGGGTGTCCAAAAGACATTTTTTAAATTATAAAATATGTTTATGGACAAAATATCTAAGGATTACTTAACCTTCCTTCATTGATTTTAAAAATATTGACTAGGGCTGGAGTAGTGGCTCTGCAGTTACCGCACTTGATTGGCATGCACCAGTACATGGGTTTGAACCCCAGCACCACATACACATCGAGCTGTCCTAGCAAAGAAGGCCATATAAAGAACTAAATAAAAATTGATTCTCTCTCTCTCTTTCTCCCTCTTTCTTAAAAAAATAAATAAAAGATAAAAATATTGACTAAAAGCAATACCACAGATTACATGGAAACAATAAATTAGCATAGTTTATATAGGTAGCAAGTTCATTAGCTTTAATTTTGCTCATTGTTTCAGTTCCAGAGCTGGGGCCTTCTAGGGAAACTGAAGCAATGCAAAGAACCACTCCAAACCTCAATTCTTGTGAGCAAGTCAGAAGGATTTGACATGTTGCCCAGAGTAGCAAGAATGAGTTTAATGAAGGGATAGGAAATGGGAAAGAGTATACTATCAAGAGAGAGAGTGGGTTCTTTCAGGAGAGGGACAATGTGCTTCTCCTGCACTCCATTTTTATTGGAGAACCCAGAGAAGTTCCCAGAGAATCCCATCAGGTCTACCTCTTGACTTTTGACAGAATGCAAATCAGACTTTCAAGTCCTCACTGCCACTATGATTCTAGGTCACCTTGGCCCATGTTGATAGGTTCTTATTGGATTCTTGCAGATTTTCTGGTAGAAGGAATTGTTCTGATCTCCCTGAGTTGCAGGAGGTGGTCACAAAATTCTCCTCCAAGGTAACTTGGGCTCCTCTTATGGACATTATTCTGGACCTGCATTTCTCCTGGTGATAACAACTAGTTTGCTGAGGTATGTGACATAGCCTATTCACTTATGCCAGACAGATTTACAGATAAATTGCTTTTTGGAATAGAAAGCATGTGGGGGTCAGCATACTAGACCATTTTATAGAATTATTCTCTTAACCTTGTATCCCACCATTTGCATCTTTCTGGCACCTACGGGTCCTTAATTAAGGTTGTTTGCTTATTGGCAACTTTGTGAAATAGTGTTCACTTCAGTGAAGGAATTTATGTATCTATATGCCTGAGGACCACTGAATAAATGATCTGAAGTACAATATTTCACTTCTTTAGAATCCCTCACTTATTTCTTTATTAGTTTATTAGAATAAACTCATTAGATCTGTCAACCTAGAGCTTTTATTCCAATATTATAGGTAAAAGGACTAAGAAACAAATCAAATTTGGGGGAAGGATTTGCCTAAAGAGTCAATGCCAGAGACAATGTTAGAATTTAATGATGCTTGGGTGAGAGGTCAGACATGAAAACACAGAAAAGAAAGTCATTCATATTCAAGCCATCAATTAAATGCAAAAATAGAGTATTTTCCAGGGGAAGTGTAATAAAAGAAGAACAAAGGTCACAGCACTTGTTACTTCAGAATTTAAGTCAACAGAAGTAAACAACCTGTTTTCAAAAACAAAAGGCAACTACCACTGCCTTGATCCTTCTCAGCCTATTTGTACGCTTTGTCTCCAAACATCATCACCTCAACTATTGATCTGACCTCATGCCTGCCAGGCTGGAAATCAACAAATTGACAAATTGATGCAGAATTGTTTTCTTTAGTCTCTTTTTGTTCTAAAGCTATCTCTTCACTTTACTATTGAATAGCATTTTCTCAAGAGAACCTAGCAACTTTTTTTTAATAGTGTATTCTTGATTTGTCTGTTGTTTCTTCTTAGTAACTTTTATTCTGTTTCTTTTGCACAATATTTTCTATAAATTGGAAGATAGATCTAAAGGCTGGATTAAATTCAGATTAAACATTTTTGGTGGCATTTTTGCACAGATAATATTATGTACTTAATTCATCTTATTAATGAACACATACATATTGTTTCACTGGTGGTGAACTTGATTTTCATTACCTGTTCAATGATTATGAGATGTGTCCACATCAAAGGTTAGTTTTTCCATACATTAGAGCTAAGTAGCCTCTGCTATTTTATTTTCTCATCTTAAAATTTCTCTTTTCCAACATCGTTAGAATATGTCATTTAGTAGACTTTTTAAGTGGACACACATGCACAGTATCTCCTCATGTTACTGCTTATTTTAAACTTTTTTTTAAAGAGAGAAGGACAGTGAACGAGAGAGAGAGAGAGAGAGACAGAGAGAGAGAGAATCAGTTTTTATTGAATTTTTCACATGAGTTTCATTGCTCTGACACTTACTTGTGTGCATGGGTGCTGGGGTTCGAACCCGTGTACTTGCTCATGCTGGCTAAGTGCTGTAACTGCTGAACCACCGCTCCCACCCCAAACTTTATTTTTACAGTTCAGAGGGTATCCATCTAGGTATGAAGTATTCCAAATCCATTTTACCAAGAACATAGTATACAAATTAAATATGAATATTTAGAACATTCCTTAGTTCATAAAAATTACCTGGAATTTTGTTTTTAAGTATTCTGATCCTTTTGTTGGTAGGGAATTTTCTTTAACTGTGGTCTCTTATTCTATGTTTTTTATACTTCATTTCTATGATTTTGGTTCTATTCCTTCTTATATAATATTTTTGTGCATAGTTACCAGAGTTCTAGGCCAGAAACCTAACTCTGAGTGGGGCAGGGCACTCACCCCAATTTACCAAAAGAAACAAATGGAGGTAAGGCTGGAAAGGAATTTATTGATAATGACCATACTGGGAAGGAACAGGGAGCCAGAGTTTTAAGTTCTGTATTCCAGGTATTGATAAGAACTTTGGGATTATATACAGAAGGACCAAATGCAGTGGCCTGGAGCTTGCTATACTGGAGATCTTGGTGAGGCTGTGGTCTGAGTAAACTTTATGTCAGGATTGGACAGGCAGTGATAAGAAAGTGGCTGCTACTTGGGCGGTAGTTTTTAATTTTGTCATAGAGGTTTATTGACCAGACCTATTGTTCTAGGAATCTAAGAGGACTATGGAAAAGAATGACTCAGAGAATGAATATGTCAGAAAGACAATATGGAATCGTTTAGGCCAATCTCGTCAAAGTTTAGGGTAATGATTAGAGATTTCCAGATGCCACTCCAGTGGTCTAGAATAAGACATTGTAAAAGTTGGTGGGTGACAATCTACTGTTTTTAGCATCCCTATAAATCATGAAAATATATCACTATATTCTTGATGTCTTCAACCTTGAAGGGGAAAGAGAGAAAGTAGAACATCCCTTAAATAATGAGAATATCTATGTGTAGTGTTGACTCAAAGTTTAAAATAGTAAAAGGAGACAGATGCAAGGTAAAGACAGAGATGCCAAGTTTTATTGTGTTTTCAGTTACCTATCAGCAGCTGCAAGCCCAAGTGAAGAGTCCATGCTGTAGGCAAAAGCAGTCTTTAAGTCCCTGTTATACATCCAGTTACACTACTATTGGCAACTTTGCTGTTTAGCCATAAATTCTTATTTAATATTTTTATTCTCTTCAATTACTTCAGAATTTGACTCCCACTTCTAATCTTCCTGCTATTTATTAATTTGTGTCTTCAATATTTAAATGCTTGATTTATAGCTGGAAATGCTTTTGTTACTATATTAAGGCATATGCAAGGGTCATGCCACAGTTTACTTTGTTGAGGTATGTTTTATCTAGTAAAAAGAGAGAGAGAAGGACATAGAGACAGAGAGAGAGACATAGAGAGAGAGAGAGAGAGAGAGAGAGAGAATCAATTTTATTTAGTTTTTCATGGGTCTTTCGTTGCTCCAACACTTCATTGTGTACCTGGTGCTGGGGTTGAAACGCACGTCCTTACACATGCCAGACAAGTGCTGTAATTGGTGAGCCACCACTCCAGCCCATAAATCTTCTTTTTTATAGTCTCTTTTCTCTTTAAAGCAAAGTAGAATGCATTTGTTTTACCGGGTTATATTTGTTTATTTTGAGTTTTTCCTTGAATTCTGTGAAATAGTATGGTATTATAGGGGAGAAAAATAATGTTTTACTTTTCATCCTTCTTAACTCAGGTGGACCTTTGAAACAAAGATAGCTTAAGAAGAGAAAAATAACTCAAATGCTTACTCACAGATATGTATTTTACAAATACACATGTTATCAAGGGAATTAGCAATTTTCAAAATGTGGCTCTGAATTTCAGTTTATATGGCACATTCAACAAAGAACAATAAATTTTTGGAGACGTGACAAGAGAAAAGAAAAGAACTTTGAGTCATTAGGTGCAGCAAATTATGGGAAGGCAAATAAACGTCAGATAGCAAAGTTTGTTAATGCAGATTGCTTTGGTCTGTATGTGAAAATGATCTAAAGTTACCTTCCCTAGTCATCTACTGTTCTTCCTGGTAGAGGGAGTAGGAGGCACCATTTTTATCTCTGTAAATTCATATCCTGTTTTAATCAGATAGAAGGAAGAGAGAGAGCTTTTCTTATATCTTCTATTTAACTGCCTTTTGGTCAAAATAATCCTCATGCCAAAGTGGCATATTTTGCAGTGTAATATTCTGATATTCTACAGTATTTTCAATATATATTTTCTTATTATCTATGTAAACTTAAAGTGGTTTCTGAGAGTCAAATATATAGCAACTCCAACTAAATACAATAAATTCCCTTATTTTGATTGTTGTATTTTCAGGTCTTTCCCCTCCACCTGCTACCCCATTGCTATTCCACTTGACCCGTGTATGACAGCTGCAATATTTTTCTTTTCCCACTCATGCTTTTAATGATATCCTTCTTGGGAGATCAGTCTTGCAATTACTGATGCTATTTTCAGAGTGCTTTCCTGTTTATTTCTTCCTGAAATGCTGTTCAGCCACTTCTTCACTGCTCTAAAGCTGTTCTGTTGCAGTGGACGAAAAAAACCTTTTAGCCTTCCAAACACACTTCTTTGAAATGCTCTCTTTCATATTGAACTCAAGGAGTTCAAGCCTTGTGCCTTCCTAATCTCAAATCATTTTTTTTAAAGATAGAGGACAGAGAGAGAGAGAGAGAGAGAGGGAGAGATTCAACCTTATTTAGTTCTTCAAGTAGCTTTCGTTGCTCCAGAACTTCATTGTGTATGCGGTGCTGGGGTTCAAACCTACATCCTTGTGCATGCTAGGCAAGCTGCAATGTAACACTGAGCCACCCCTCCAGTCCCTGAATACCACTCTTGCATTTTCTGCTTGTATTTTTTTTTTTTTATCAGAGGGATCCTTCCAACCTCCATATGACATCCATGTTCCTTCAGTACTGATTTCTCTTTTGTCCAAATTGTCTCCTTCCTTTTGGTACATCTACAGGCATAAACTTAGCTTTGAAGGGCTGGAGTGGTGGCTCGGTGGTTACGGCGCTTGCCTGGCATGTGCAAGTACACGGGTTCAAACCCCAGCCCCCAATGTACACAACTAAGTGTCGGAGCAACGAAAGCCATATGAAAAACTCAATACAAATTGACTCTGTCTCTGTCTCTGTCTCTCTCTCTCTCACTGTCCTTCTCTCTTTATTTAAAAAAAAAAAAACTTAGCTTTGAAGTTTTCACTGCATTTTAATGTCTGTGAAGTAGAGAGCACAGGTATAATTATCCCCACATGATAGTTGAGGGAACTGAAATTTACCAAGGTTGAGTGATTTGTTAATGATCACTTGGTCATGAGCAGAACTATAACAAAAATTCTGGTCGTATGATTCTGAGTATGGGTTTTTTTCCTACCATACCAAACTGCTTCAACTAATTCATATAAAGCCATGATTAAGCTTTGGAGGACATAGGTTCTCTATCTGCCTCCCCTAGTCTCTGTTTGATCTTGAAAATTTTATATATTCAAGGATGTCTTAGTTTCCTTATATTATTATAAAACTGTTTTTAACTTAAATAATAATTGAAATTTTTAATTTGGACCATAGAAAATTTTTATCCTACCATATATTATATTTTTATGTGTACTGAATGTTCAAATTTTTAGTTATTATGATCAAATGGCCTAGATCATTGTTCAATAATAATACGCCAAACAAGTAACTTTGAAAAATATATTCAGCACTTAAATAAATAGGAAAATGTTATGAAATAACACTCTTTTTATGTATGATTACTAAGTATATCTCATTCTTTGCTCTTTATCTAAGACAATGTCTACTTTTACAAAATCAAATGCCTTTTACCATTTATAATGGAAATTAAATATATGATAATTATGAACATTATTAGTTCTTTTAATATTATTTCATTTGAGTTGACTTGAATTTGCAAATTTGGAAGTCAACACTGTTTCTTGGATAATTTATTAATGAAAATAAATTGTTCACTCATACAGAAAGATCATTAGGCAGATTGCGGTAACACACGTCTGTAATCCCAACAGTTTGGGAGGCTGAGGCAGGAGGATGGCAAACTTGAGGCCAGTCTCAGCAAATAAGCAAGGCCCTAAGCAATTTAGTGAGACCCTGTCCCCCCCACCAAAAAGAAAATGTCTGTATATGTGAGATATGTGACTTAGTGGATAAGGGCCCATGGGTGTGTAGTAACAAAAACAAAAACAAAACTAACAAAAAAAAAAAAAAAACCAGAAAAAGAGAGTACAGAGAGAGAATGAGACATCATTCATTTCAGTGCTTACACTGACCGTGTACTGTCTTCTCACGATGTATGTTCAGATTTCATAAAATGAGCTAGAAACAGAATAGTCTTGGTCTGAGAACAGCTTCTAACTGGCTATAGATTTTATATATTATCTACTTTAAATATGAGGCCTGGCTACCTACATTAGAATCTATAATAGTATTTATTTTCTGAAATCACTCATAATTAATCAGAACTCAAAACTGGGATTGAAAATAATAGGTCCCAACTCTTCAGTTTGCAAAATGAAAGTAACAATTCATGAATGTTTTTGGAAATGTATTTAATATGCTCTTTTGAATGAACCAGTTAGTTCCAGATTTCAATATTCCTAATTATTACAATGATAAATATGTACAAAACCCTGTAATGCTCACTCAACATAAACATAAGGAAATAACCTTAAATCAAAATATATTGCTGTTGATTTGTTTTCAGAATATAGGTACATATAAAATATACTTGTTCCCTTCCTCTGGTCATCCCTTCTCAATTATAAAACTAAATGTACACTGGAGGTCTATTAGTGTGCATTGTCAGTCATATTATATAACATCTATATGAAAGTTATATATAAAATGACCCAGAAGAAAGCAGGACAAACTTTTCCTGTAACTGATGACTATTAAATATTTCTGGTTTTGAAGAGCCATCTAGTTTCTGTCATGGTTATAGTAAAACAAAATAATTAATTGACTATATTTAAAATGAGTCTTGTTGTGGAAGGTTTTAGGTAGGATGAGCACTAGAGAATAGGTACTTGAAAAGGTACTCAGATCTCAGTAGAAACGTGTACATGGTTTTGGTGATATGAAGATGTGGAACTAAATGTGCATATGAATGGGTAGGAATTTTCCAAAAAATCATAGTAAATCTGTCTGCTTAGGGAATTTACTTGATCTTTCATTTATTTAAAGTATGTTTCTAATGTAATCAAAGTCATATATTCATTGTGCAGCTACAAGTGTCAAATATCTATAAATCTTCCAAGGCTACTGGTTTCGTTTCAGGACTTACGTCTACTGAATGAAAAAAAAAAGATACATTATTTTATGAATGATCTATAAAGCTGGGTTTTTCATTTTTTTTACACAAAAGCTTACATACTATGTTATAAAGAGAAAAATAAATGTATTTTATAGGTAGAAGTACCTATTGTACAAATGATGCAAGATTTTTCTCTTCATTTCAGAGAGCTATATTTGGAAAACATGATGATATAAGTGAATGTAGTACTAACAGACCTTTCCTAGTGGTATGATTTTACGTATTTTTCTTCACTAGAACAATGTGAACTTCAATTAAAAAATTAAATTGTATGTGAGCAAAGCAATCACCATTTGGAGAAATGATTAGAAATGTTTTTTAGTGTACTTTAAAGCCTGAGATAAAAATTGCTAGACAATATTGGTATACTGTACTGAAGAGAGAAACAAAAACACAAAAGAAGAAAAGTCTCTTCTTTTTTTTAATTTCTATAAACTGTGGAGCAACAGACTTCTTTGATATGTTAATTACCCTCCACCCTTCATGCTTCCCAGTAATTTGTTAAGTATCATTTTAATCAATTCAAACAGCCATAGTGCCAGAGTTTGATTTAGTTCTTGTTTCCAAGAAAGCTTCAGAAACTAATTAATTCAGAAAATTCATTATTGAACGATAAAGAATGGAATAAATGATTTTAATAATTTATAATTGAAAATAGTCTCACATCAGGAATCCAAATAATTTTTACAGCACATCTTCCAATCCTGTCATTAAGAAGGTTTTTATGCTTATTCATGTCTAAAACTTATTCACTAATCATATCTATATACTTTGCTTATGTATATTGTAGTCAAAGTCAATAATTCCCTCTGTTCTAAATATTGTACCACAAAATAAAATTATTTTAGGGTTTTTTTACCCTAATCAACTTCCCTATTTTTAGTCCAAAAGTACTTAGATTATATGAAAACCATTGAAATAAATATTGAATATCTTCAGTGATTATATAAAATTATAAAATTCCAATAGGGCTAAAAGTGGTATAAATATTTTTGTATTAGAAAATGCAAATTGTAGAGCAGGAAAGATACTTAGAGATTGATTGGAGGACTGAGGGTATAGCAGTGAATTTTAAAGCAGTCTTTAGACCTGTTTCTTTACTGAGTAACTGCTATGCTGGACATAATGGTGCATTTTGAGGATTGCAGGGGAAAGCAAGGTCCTGCCCTAAAGAAGGTAGTAGAATATTTAGCTAACATTTAAAGTAAAGTCAGAAGAGGAAAAATTTAAAGAACAGTGTAATAAGGAATATGAGAAATTACATGTATGATAATACTGAGAGGCATTCAGCAGCATTGATTAGAAGATGACATGAGTTGATCTTAAAATCAGAAAGCAGAGGGTATTACAATTTTTTTTAAAGAACTGATAATGCTCTGATTGGTCCAGGAAGAAAAGGAAAGGATATTTTCCTAATAGATGAAACTCTATGTAAGATTTCATGGACGTTGATGGACATTGAGAGAAGCTAAGTAGTTAAGCTTAAATGATAGAGCAAGAGATTAAACTGCTGAGTTGAGATGTGGTGTGATACATTATGTGGCGCTTCAGTGGCATCCTAATATAATCTGACTCTAAATTTTCCTTTGAAAGAGTATGTACAAAAAATTAATAAAATTTTAGAATATAAAAAGTTAATGTACATACAAAGCATATTGTGAAACTACAACAATAAGACAGTAATGAATAAATAAATGTAACTGGAGAGCTGAAATACCAAGCATGACAATACATTCAGTATGACAATGATATAATCTGAAACCAAGAAAGATTGTCAGAGATTGTGAAATTAGAAAAACAATTGTTATTGGGAATGTAAATTAGTACAGTCATTATGGAATACAATGTGGAGATTCCTTAAAAAACTAAAAATAAAACTACTTTGTAATGCAGCTATCATATACAAGACTCATACTATCATCGCATCACTGTTCACAATAGCCAGGATAAGAGATCAAACTGAATGTGCATCAAATAGGTGATGTAGGTATATATACACATATATGTGTAAATTCCACCACACACACACACACACACACACACACACATACACACACACACACACACACAAGTGTATATACACACATACACATTTGGGATATATAATGGGATGCTATTTATTCATTAAGAAAACCTGAAATACTGACATTTCTGAGAAGTGAAAGGCATTCTTGTTTTCTCTTGTATGGTAAGATTAATATAGTTAACAATAATGTATAACTCAAAATACTTAGAAGAGAGGAATTTTAATGTATTCACCATAAAGCAATGACAAGTTTCCAGACATGGTGGTGCCTTTCTGTAATCCCAGTGTTTTGGGAAGCTGATGCAGGAGGATGACAAGTTCTAGACTGGCTTCCGCAACTTTGGCCCTAAGCAATCTACACAGACTCTGTCTTAAAATAATAAACAAACAAACAAAAAAAAAAGAGCTGGGGAAATGGCTCAGTGGTTAAGCACCCCTGGGTTCAATCCCCAGTACCAAAAAACATGTGTATGCAAAAAAAGAAATGACAATTAGAAGGTGGTTGATACAATGATCGCCTTGATTCGATCATAATCAACACATACATGAATGAAAACATCACGTTGTGCTTCATAAAAGCGTACAGATATCTTTCTCACCCACAAAATACATAAAAAATCTAGAAAATTCTTTATAATCTCAACAAAATATTATCCAATTAAATCTAACAATGTATAAAAAGAAGCATGTACCGCAACCAAGTGGGGTTTATTCTAGGTCATTAATCACAAATGAACTAATGTAATCAATCACATCAATAAACTAAAGAAAAATCATACAGTGATATCAAGGTAGGTAGGGAAAGCCCTTGGCAACATTCAACAGCAATTCATGATACAAAATCTCAGCAATTCACAAATAGGCACATTTCTTCAACTTCATAGAGAATATCTACAAAACAATCATAGAAACAAAAGGAAGAAAAATAAAACCCCAAAAGAACGCTCAGAATGTTAAATTTACTTAATGTTAAGAAACTAGGTGTTTTCACACGAAAATGTGGAATAGGAAAGGAAGTCCCCTCTCATGACACATTTACATCCTATAAATTCAATTTAAAAAAAGAAAATTCCTCAGACTGGAGCGTTGGCTCAGCGGTTTCGGCGCTTGCCTGGCAAGCATGAGGACCCGGGTTCGAACCCCAGCACCACATACACAACTGAGTGTTGGAGCAACTAAGACCATGTGAAAAACTAAATAAAGTGTTTCTCTCTTTCTCTGTCTCTCTCACTGTTCCTCTCTTAAAAAAAAAAAAAAAGAAAATTCCTGTTTGTATATTTCCATCAATAAGAGACCATATATATAACTCCAACATATGTTTACTAAGACTCTTTAAGATGTTGTTCTCTCTTATGTTAATTTAATCTTGTTTTATTCATCTTGGCCCTAGAAGTAAGAAACTATGGGATATGTGTGTACATGTGTAATGCATACTATATATATGCATAGCTATACATATATGCTTATAAGAAAAAACTAGTTTTAGAGGAAAACTGATGCGTTTCATTTGAATATACTGGATTTTGAACATGGTCCACAATATTACACACACATACACACACATATTAAAATAGAAAATCTTTTCCCTTACTTATGGAAAAAGGAATGGTTTTAGAGTTTATATTCAGAAAAATCAGGATGAGGCAGCAATTCTGCCCCTTCCTAACTTTGTGATCTTGGCAAATTATTTAAATAGGATTAATATATCACTTGCTACGTGAAGGATATTCAGAAAAGGCAAAGGGGGTTTTATTAACAATTTCATGGGAATAATAAACATGTCTGATATAAAAACCTACAAAACCCAGAATATAAATTCACACATCCTTTTTGTGTTATCATTTTAATTTGGTGTTAATAGTATTGCCAAGATAAATTACATGATTATCAATTAACTATGATTTCAAACACCAGCTTGAAAAAATTTTCTAATGCAATTACCCATCAAGCAGTAAAATCACTTATAAAACACTTGAATTCAGTAGTTATTTTAAGGCACCTTGCATGATCTTACTCTTTAAATTTAAGAAACAGTTTGTTTTCAGTCAATCATCCTGAAAACCAGCATTTTAAATTTGTGTGTGGTAACAAACTAGTGCTCCTAATGGTTGGCAATAGCTTTGTTTCTAAAAAAAAAAAAAGTACCCAGAGATCAGAGTGATTTGGGTATTGTGTGTGTGTATGTGTGTGTGTGTGTGTGTGTGTCACAAAATATAGATATGCCATGCTAGAGAGTCATGCTTTCCCAGTGCTAATTGTCCCAAGGAGTACCATAAAGCTGTGGGAAGAATCCTATTTTGGCATCATTGTTTTCATGAGGGCAAATGAATAGATTTGTAAAACATTAACAAAAGAGCCACGGAAGTCAAACTTGAGAGCTAGTACCAGGGATCTTCAAAGAGGAAGTAAATCCATACTCTGAACAAGGTCATCTCTCATTTATAAACCACTTATGCCACAGTTTGAAGAAGATAAATTCATCTTTCATTGTCTTTGAGGTCTTGTTATTTAATTTGTAATCATATCTTCTTACTATGATCCTAAACTTGCCAAAATTTTTCAGTAGTAACACTGACATCCTTTATAGTTTATTCTTAGAGGAAATCAGGCAAGTAGAGAAAATAGGGGTAATATAGTCTTCAATGCAAATTAAATGAACTGCATTCTGCTATTAATTCAGTTTGACTAATTCATGAATGAAGATATTGAAACACATATTTGTTTAGAAGGCAGGAATCATGCATTACAACAGAGTAGTCACATTTGAAATTATAAATTAAGTTCTATTATTTTTTTAAAATGAAAATAAAGACATAAATATTTGCTAATGATTTTAGTCTGTTCTATATAAACCTAATACGGTCACTGGATGAGTTAAAAGTGGACCTTAAAACACTGGACAAGGTGTTGGGGATTTAGCTCAGTGGCAGAGAGCTTGCCTAGCATGCGCAAGGCCCCGAGTTCGGTCCTCAGCCCTGAAAAAAAAAAAACACTGGACAAATGGGGTGTTTCTGTCCAGTTAGACTCCATTGGCTACTTAGATGATAATTAGCAGAATGACTAATGCATACAGGGATGGAAAAAAGCTATTATCAGCAATGACATAACACTTTCTAATTTAATGCTTAATTTATTAATATGTATTAATAAAATTATATATTTGTATCTTTGTCAAGTAGAAATAAATAGAAATTTCTTATACTCATTTCCCAGGCAAAGGAAAAAACTCCCAGTTATAGCAAGTTGGGTAGAACATGTACTATTGTCTACTTATACTTGTTTCTTCTCCTATCTTATTTTATCTGATCTGATCTGGTCTATCATCATCATCATCATCATCATCATCATCATCAAAATCTCTCAAATTTCTCTGAATAAAGAAGGCAGTCTCTCTCCATTGGTTTGAGTAAATGTTTTATTGGACCACCATGGTTCAGTCTCTTTCTGCTTTTTGAAACACTTTTAATGTTACCATCCCATTTCTGGGGAAGTCAAGAAATATGGCATATTTCTTTTCTACATACTTTTTTAAGAAGAATATAGTACAACGTGGATCTGCAATAAAATTAAGAAAGGCGAAAGCTTGTACTGATGCTCAAAGACTAGTCTTGTGCAACAGAAATCAAACTTTACATATAATGATATGAAGAAAAAGTAGCTGTCAATTTTCTATGCCTAGTCTTGTCTCTACTACTGTTCAGTGCAGCATAACAGTGTAAAAACTAACACAAAAGATTTTAAAAATAAGCTTTGTGCATTCAAGTTAACTCAATCTTTTCTAGGCTAACATCATGTCTTTAAGGTAAATTCAGCTTCAATTAGATAAATGATTAGACTTTCGAAGTTTTCTCTCTCAGTCATTTCCTCATACCCTACACACACATACACACATACACACACACACACACACCACTCTTACCTTAGTCCCACATGAACTAACTCAATATAATTTCATCTTCCCTTGGCGTATCCAAGAGAAGGTCATATAACAACTTGAGAAGGTGACAGGGATTTCTGTTAAGGTATTCACAGGCTTCTGTTGATCTCTGTTTGAATTGTGGGCTGGTCTACATCAACACTTTGGTTTCATGGGTTAACTGCTAAAAAAACAGCTGGTATAAATTATGTGTTCTCTACCTAGATAATCTTTCCTTCTTCCAGATAGCTAGATAATTCCTTTGACTGATCAATAGCTGGTTCTGATGGTCCTGTGCTCCTCAACCAAACTACAGTCCCTCCTTTTAATTTGGATTTTCTATGGGTTTGCTGCAGTTTACCTCTCAGCATAGAACATTCCCAGAAAGTCTGCTGACTTGTAATTCACGGAAAACTTTAAGACACAAAGGAACATGGATTTTTGTCAATCTTACATGAAATCTGTGGGTGAGTAAAGCTGACTCTCCATCAAATCCTTTCTTAACCTAAATACACAATACCACATATTGACTCTGTAATGCTCTCTTCCATATAATATATGTTTAATGCTTTTTTTTTTTTGTCAGTCATCCCATTCACTTATGTGGGATTTAAATCCTCTTGGCTCACTATGAGTAATGGCTTGAGAAATGGAGGTTGATTATTCTCAAGAATATAGATAGTATTTTATCCAGAGCCTTACACCTTTTGGGTCTTTACTCTCAGGTCAACTCTCCACTCAGAGAAAGGCATCATATCTTAAAGTGGAATAGAAACTTTCTTTGCATCACATTTTTTAATCTCTTTATCAGATCTTTGCTCAGACAGCCATACTCTCCTGTTTCCTAACCAAGTGAAACTCTTTGGAATTTAAAGAAAATTATTTTATTTTCAGAAAAATCTGGCTATCACCCTTGTGCTCTTACTAAGATTCAAACAGTCCAATTTAAATTTCAACCTGAGCAATGACTTCTTTATCCTAAGTTGTACTTACTGTGCCTAAAAAGAGATAAATGACATTTATACAAAGGATGTTGAGTCACAGAGCAACAGATTTACAGGAAATGAAAAATATATTGGCTTTATATATCGAATGCATTATACCCATTACAATGCTATTTCATGCACTCCATAATCATATGCTGGCAATATTCCCAGAGGCACTCTAAGTCTGATTTATCATTGGATTAAAAGCATATGGTTTCAAGTTTTACTGTCCTGGGGGAAAATCATGATATATCCCTGAGCCACAATTTTGCTAAGGCTTAAATGGATATAAAAATAGAACCTACTTGCTATCATTTATATAAGGATTAAATTATATAATTTATGAAAAAATTTACCATATTTTGTGGCACAAATGACCTATCATAATGAGTCATGATTATCATGATGTGGAAAAAAATATAGTATAAACCTTGAGTTATTCTTTGTTAAACTTATTCAGATGATGGGATTTAATAGGAAACTTCAAAAAGGTAGTTCAGGAAAAGTCACAGTCTGCAAAGGGTTATAATAAAATCATGGTTAAAAATTCATAAATACTCCAACTTTATAAGATCCTGGAAAATGGAAAGATGACTCTTCCCTAATTTAATATAAGGGATGAGAAAAAGCTGTCTCAAATCTGTATTCGCTTGGCTATGAAATTCCGAAGTTAAAATACATTAGGAATCCTGGACTAGGATTAGCCTTAACTTACTTTCTCATTATGCCAATATCCATATATACATGAATATGTAACAATAGTTTCCTCTAATATGTAAGACCATGTTGAACAAATAAAAATACTTTTGAAAGATTAATAGTGTAAATAAAATCATAAAGATCACCAATATCCCATTCACTGAAATACAACCATTTAGCAAATGTAAAAATAAAAAAGAAGCATATTATAAAATGTAGACTATTGAAGAAATGTTCATAAATTCTTGTAAAATCTTATTCAGGATGTGCATAATATTTATCTGAATTCATGTTATATCAAGAATAGCTTAATTACGATGCTGTTGAATAAAATAAATAAATCTTTCATTTCAGGAAAATAACATTTCACTTTTAAGAGTATAGAAGCTCAAAAACAAGTTCACAAGTTCAACACAGAAACAATATGAACATTGGAAATGTCTATGGTACCTAGAATAATGACCTCCAAAAGATGCCTTTACCTCATCCTGGAATCTGTCAATGCTACCTTATACAGATAATGGAAGTCGATTTTATAGACAATTAAGGATGCTAATTAGCTGAGTTTAAGAAAGATAGATTATTCTAGAATACCTAGGACCATTGAATATTTATGTTTACCAAATTTTACCCATTAAAATTTAATCTCAAAGGTAATGATATTAACAAGTGGGGTCTTTTAGGAGTAGGTACATTATGAGGATTCTTCCCTCATAAATAGTAGTAAAACCCTTATAAAAGAGTCTTGAGTAGCCAAGTATGGCTACAAACTCCTGTAATCCCAGGAACTTGGGGGGGTGAGGCAAGTGGATTGCAAGTTTGAGGACAGTCTGGGTAACTCTGTGAGTGCACGTGCCTAGCATGGATGAGGCCCTGGGTTCAATCTGTAGTAATGAAAATAAATAAATATAAATAAATAAAAAATCGGAGAGGGCTGGGCTTGAAGAAGGTTGATTTTTCCTCTCCATCATGGGAGAAAAAGAAAGTGCACTGTATCTGAACCAGAGGGTAGTCCCTCGCCAGATACTGCTCCTGCTGGTACCATGATCTTGGACTTCTCTATCTCTATAATTAAAGGCAGTAAATTTGTGTAGAACATTTCCCAAACTGAGTAAGAAAGACAGAATATTCAAATAACTTATTCATAGATGAGAGAAGAGACTTTTATCGACTGTAAGAAAGAAGTCAGAAAAGATTATGAGGAACTACTGTGAGCAGTTAAATTTCTACAAATTCCATTTTTGATTAATTGGATTATTACCTAGAAAGACACAAGCACTGGAACTGACTGGAGAAGAAACAGAACATCGAATAGACCTATATATTCAACTTTTATTGCTGCTTCAAAATCAGTGACTTAAAATACTACAAATGTATTCTCTTGCATTTTTGTAGGTGAGAAATCTGATAGAGATCTTAATAGGATACTATAAGACACTGAGAATGCTGATTTCAGTTTTGTCAGATATCTAGAATTTATTTCAGTCAGCCATGATTATAGTCAGCCATAATGCTGGGATCATAGCCCATTTGTCCATATTCAAAAAGCCTGAAAGTTTACAACTTCTTATTGTTTGCTTCCATAGTCTATAGTCACGTTTTCATTTAATCCCAGCTAAGAAGATTTCTCCAGTTTATGCTCCCATGTAATCAAATTGTGCTAACCCAATTAATCCAGAATGATCTCTTTTATAGATTTTTATTATAATCATATTTGAAAGTCCCTTTTCTCTATAATTTAACATATACACAGTTTCTGATATTAGTGGAAGACATATTTGAAGAATGATCATTGTGCTTACTATAATCTAAACTAAGTTAGGTTTGAAATAGTAATTTTAAAACTTTTTCTTCCTCCTCCTCCTCTTCTGAGAATTGAACTCAGGAGCTCACATATGCTGGCCAAGTGATCTACTACTGAGCTGCAGCTCCAGCCCATGGTAAATATTTTAAGGAAAGAATAGTTTTCAATCTATCCTTTTAACTCTTTTTTTAAAAATAGAAGAGAAGATATATCACAATTCATGAGGCCAATATTACTGGAGCTCCAAAGCCAGGCAAAATATCACAAGGAAATAAGACTATTAAATAATATCTCTCATGAATATAGACACAAATATCTGGTGAATGCCAGCTAAGTTCATATGACCAAGTGAGATTTATCCTAGCAAAGAGGGCAATAAGACCAAATCAATATATGAAGAAAAGCATTGACAAATGGAATTTCATGGTAGCCTTTCATGATAAAAATGTTCAATAAATAAAAATAGGAACTAACTTGTTTTGAAAAAGGACATCATGGAAAACACAGAGAAACATTAAGAGTTCAGGGTGAAAGACTAAGAGCTTTCATTCTCTGATAAGACAGAGACAAAACTATCTTTTACCATTCTCATTCAACATTGTACTCAAGGATTTAGGCAGGGCAGTTTTAAGCAGGGAAAAATAATTAAAGATTAGAAAGGAAAATTTTAAATTATTTCTATTTGAAAATGAAACAATATTAATGTAGAGAAAATTCTAGGGAATTTATTTAAAGTTATTAAAACTAATTATTAAAAGTCTACCAAAATGGCAAGACATAAGATCAATATGTGCAATTCAATGGTATTTGTATGCATTAAAAATTAATGAGCATAAATGAAATGTGCTCAATAAAATTTATGATAGCATCAGAAAGAATAAGTTTGGCAGAATAAGCAAAAGCCTATCATACACTGGAAATATAAAACCTAGCAGAATAATTAAAGAACACATAAATAAATAGAAGCACATACTTTGTTCAGGGCATCGAAGATTTAATATTATTTAAATAGTGGTATACCACCTAACTGATCTACAGCTTTAATGGAATCCTTATTACAATGTCAGATGATTGTTTTAAGGAATTTCCCAAATTGATCCTGAAAGTCATATGGAACTTCAAGTGGACCAGAATAACAAAAAAATTTTGAAAAAGAAAACATATTTGGAAGACATACATTTCTCCATTTCAAAACTTACTACAAAACTATAATGATCAAGATAGTGTGATATTGGTGTAGAATAGAGACTAATGGATTAGAATTAAGAGTTAATAGTAATTTCCCACATTGATTTTCAACAAAAATACCAAAGCATTTCAATGAGTGTAACTCTTTTGCCATATGGTACCAAGACAAGTCTGTACATCTGTACAAAACAGTTAAGCTGCATCTGTTCTTCACATTATATATAAATATTAGTTCCAAATGGTTGATAGAACTAAATATAAGAGATCAAACTAGGAAATTAATAGAAGAAAATATAGAAGTCAATACTTGTATATTAGGTTACGCAGTTGATTCTTATATATGACAATAAGCAGAACAACAAAAGAAACAGATTAGAGTTTATCAAAATTAAAACTTGCTAAAGAATTAAAATTGTGTGCTTAAAAGGGTATCTTTAGGAAAGTAGAAAAATATGCAAAATATGGTAAAGATTTGCAAATTATTTACATTTGTAAAAAAATCATTTTTTAAAAAGAAGACATTAAAATGACTAATAAGCAGGGAGAGATATATTTTCATTAGCCATTAAGGAAAGACAATTCAAAAATTTGAAACACTTCTTCACATCCACTAAAGATGCTATTATTGAAAAGACATATTAACAATAAGTATCATTGATGATGTGAATAATGAAACCCTATTGTTTGTTGGAATTGAAAATACTTCAGGACATGCTAAACAAAAAGAGTTTAGTAATTACACAGAAGTTTAAACAAATTTACTGCTATGATCTAGTAATTCCATTCATAGGTACATTCCCAAGAGAAAGAAGAACATCTGGTCATACACAAATTTATATGCAGTATTTAAGCATTAATACCCACAATAGCCCAAAGTGGAAACAAGCCAAACGTTCACCAACTGATGAATGGACACATGTAGTGTAATATATCTACAGAATAAATGTAAAATCACATTGAAAGAAATGAATACATATGCCATAACATGGATAAATCTTGAAACCATTATGCTAATTGAAAGAAGACTTATTATATGACTACTCATATGCCATCAAATTTATAGACGCAGAGAGTAGATTCCTCCTAGCATTGAAGGATTTGAGGAAAATAAGAAGTGACATATGTCAGGCATGATGTTTCTTTTTGAAGAAACTGATATCTAATTGATTAAGGTGATGATTAAAAACATCTGTGAAGTAGATTTTACTAACAATGATTTAATTATGTAATGTCAATTTGTGAATTGTATGGTATGTGAATTATATATCAATAAATCCATTAAAGTGCTTTGAGAATATAGAAAATGTGATCTCATCATGATTGGGTATTTATTACTGCCATGGAATTTAATAATCTATTAATTTAATACAATAATTTTAATTCCATCTAAATTAAATAAGACAAGAACAAATGCAGATGCAAGACTGAAACAGAAATTACCTCCTGAGTGAATGTAGGGGACACGAACGAAAGTAGTGAAATATAAGCTCAAGAACTCAGCATGTGAGTATAATTTAGAAGGAGAAACTGGCAAAGTCAGAGATTGTATTTAGTATTTTGTGTAAAATTTGCACCAAGCAAAGGTTTCGGAGGTGAGAGAAATGCAGATAACAGGATATATCATGTTGTTCAGAATTCAACTCAATTTTAACAATTTCTAATGCATTTGAAAGGTATATTGTAAGCAAATACATTTTAAAAATTTTTTATACTCCTTCAATTTAATATCTGTAAATGTGGGTAAAAATATCTAATGAAGGGTTTGCAGTAAAATATCCAGTTGATGTGCTGTGTTGAGGCTAATGTTTAGCTCATTGTCAGCTGACATGTTGCAGTAGACTCTCTGTGTTGTTTAGAATTTTCAAATATCTCTGAATAAACATCTGTGATGCACTGCTTTAAATGATTGTTGTCTATGATTTTTAAACATCTGTGATGTTTGGCCCTGACAATTTTGCCTCTGATTTTTTCTGAAAATACAGTAGGTTTAGTATACCCCAAGAGAAATAATGAATATTCAATAAAACATATTTTCTACTTCTCCAGACTTTATAGCTAACTTGTAAATCATATGTAAATATTAACATAATACATTATTATAACCATATCTCTATTTTATGGTTCTCTCTCATATCTTGTATTTTATAATTATGTTGAATTTAGAGATAAGTTTAAAATCATGTAGAGGGATCTGGTGATATAGCTCTTTGGGAGTTGCAGAAAGCTTACCTAGCATGTAGGTAAACCCTTTGTTCATAGTAACAGATAATTTAGGAAAGAATAAAAAACAGATAATTATATAAGGAACCACTCCACATAGGGTTAAATAGAATAGATATAAAATCACAAGTTTATTTACTAATAGCAAAATGATCTACTTAATAATCTGAGTATCGGTTTATGTATAAAATATTATTTTAGAAAGTCAATTGCTGACAGTTGCTGCTAGAAATACATTTTAATAGAGATTGTGTATCTCTCTTCTCTGTTCAGGCTACATTGGGGTAAGAATGCAAATAAATGGACCTTTAAATGTATATTCAGAATGAGGAATATCAGTGTAACCTTGATACTTTCTGAACACAGGAACAAGTGCTAAAGCAGTTGTCTATGGATAAGGATTTAATTTTACTTTACACAGCGTTCAAAGTTATTAAAGAGTCAAATTAAAGTAAGAGTGCTACAATAAAGTAGCACTGATGAAATTTGCACTTGGAATCCATAATTAAAATCTTCAATTAATATTACTCACCTATGGTGCATGGGTTTAAAAGAGGGCAGCTTTGTAGGGATTTTTATCAAGGTTTATTTGGCAGGAAAAGGATACTAATTAAGGAAAGCATGCAAATTTTTTGAGTCTCAGTCTAGCGATTGGCTTGACAATAAAGAATTTCATATATCAGACAATTATTTGAAGATAGTAAAATAATGGTAACTTCTCTTTTATTCTTCTGTTTCCATGTATGTGAATCAGAGTGTATATGATAGACTTGAATCTTCCTAATTCATAGCTCAGAAATAACCAACTTTTTCTATTTCATACCTACTACTCTTCTCAACTGATGGGGAAAAGGGCAGAGGTTAAGTCCAATAACCATCTATAATATTTCATCTATACTAAAATTTCCACTACCAGCAAACCCATCAAAAACTTTGATGCATAGTTACTTGTGATTATACAGCTTTTGGAGTATAATTGATTTTAGAGTCTACTCTGTATGTGAATGCAGTGTGGTCCTTAAGATGGTGCCACATTCTCTCTCAAGAGTTCTATTGTAACTCCCATTTGCTCTTACTGAATGATTCTGGAAGCTGTGGTAAGCCTTTCTAAACTAGAGACAACAAATGAGACAGGAGGCATGAACACTTTCTAGGACTACAAAGCATGACATGTATTTTTGTGTTATTATGATACAAAAATGTGAAAGGCAGTGTAATGACAAAAATGAGGATTATCTTTGCAGCTGTATCTTTATTTCTGTCTCAGTTTCAGTGCTTCTCAAAATTCATGGTGAATAGCAGTGATTTTCATTCACTTACAGATTTCAGAACATGTAGAAATGATGCTATTATACCAAAGTAAATGAATAAGGCTGTTTATACACTGAGGTACTGTGGGCAATGAGGAATCGAGCGGGGGTCATTGATACAACACAAGCAGAATTCATGGGTGGCTCAAAGGTATGAGTCATAAAACTCACTGTGTGTAAGGATACACAAGGAATCCTGGTTTCAAAGGTTTGAAGTTGGACCCAGAAATCTGCACACTTAATACTTAACTTATGGGGTTTAGTACACACTTCAAACGGATATATGTGCTGACTTATAGCTCCTTCTCAATTGAACATAAAAGATGTGATTCTTTTTTATAACCCCACTGTGATGTCCTAGACTAATCATAAGTTGTGAACAGTAATTTACCAGCATTAAGTTAGAATGATAGGGCAACACACATGGTAATTTTAATATCGGAAGACTTGGTTAACTTCTCAGTGTGTAAATTACCATGGCTCTAGAAAAATAAAATAACCTGTCATTATCTTAATTTCCTTGACTACTATAATATGAATGAGTATAATCCTTCTCAGGGTCTTGGTGAAGATCAAAAGAGAAAAAATATTTGTGCTCACATAGAAGTCAATGTTGTAAGTTGTATTACTATTATTCCTGCAGTAGCATTTATTGTGGAATACAGAGCCTCATTTCATATTTCAGTTTTGGTGATTATTTTAAAAGTAACTGCAAAGTCACACAGTGAATCATTTGAAATAAATGATTTGTTTCTGCTCAACAAAATATCTTCTAGAAAACATTTGCAAAATGACAAGTGGAAATCTGTCAGAAAGATTGAAGTCAGGGAACAACAACTCATCACCGTCATACTTCATACCACTTTTCAAATTTTCATAAATGTGATTTTGAAATAATTTTATGTCTCCAAATAAACACTAAAATGTGATTTGATGAAGTGGTCCTAAAGTATAGTTTGAAAATAAAATGCTCCAGAAAAGTGGAATTCATTTCTGAATGAGATTAAGTAAATATATTATCTATCCATCTTGTCAATATGGTTAATAGTTCATAATTCCAACAGGAACATATTACAAGATATTAGTGAGGAATAAAAATTGCTAAAACCATTTATTTCTCAATTATGGAATCCATATGTAATTGATGACATGCTAAATGATGACTAAATGTTTTATTTTATTAGAAAATTCATGCATTCAATTAAACAACAAATATTAATTGAAATCCTACTCTCTGTCCGTTATTTAAAATATAAGAACTAGGACCTCAGAGAGTTTGAAGTTTTGATGATGAGATTAATATCATAATTGATGTATAAGATACTGTGATAATAATACAATATACAAGGTTTATAGTTTCTATGAGGATAAGTAGAGGATAAGAGGACATCTAAACCAACTGAGGAAGTCAAGGTAGAATTACCAAGGAAGTCACTGCTTTGTTGAGCTGAGAATAAAATTTTAAAGAAGATAATTGGTCTACTTACTAAGTAGGCAAGATATTATAAACAAGTGAATGCAGTAGGTTACCCATTAGAAAGCAGAAGTGTTGGGAAGTGGTGGAACTGAGTGGTAGAATCTTCTTACAATTCAGTCTGATCATTGCTACGAGACTGTTGCAGGCCCATGGATGTGCATGCCAATATTTACCAGAAAAGACAGAATTTCAGACTTTGTGTGAATTTCCTTTTAAACAATTGGCAACTATACTAATTATTTTGGTAACAGTTTCCAAACGGACAAATAACACATACCAATCAAACAAACTGGGCCCTTTGGCCATAGATTTCAGTCTCTGCTGTGGTCAGGAGGTATTGTCAAACAAGAATAATAGGGGCTAGAGCGGTAGCTCAGTGGTTATAGTGCTTGCCTGGCATGCGCCAGTACACGGGTTCAAACCCCAGCACCCATGTACACAACTAAGTGTCAGAGCCACAGAAGCCATGTGAAAAACTCAATAAAAATGATTTTAAAAAATAATAAAAAAGGTTTGGAATTTTATAAGCCCTATCATAATCTCTTAAGTAATTACTTGACTGTGACTCATCTCTATACTGAAACCTCTAACTTCTGTAAGCATAAAAGTATGCTTATAACAATAAAAACACATAAGGATATGTAACTGGTTTATAGAACCAAGAAACAAACATAAAATCAGAGGATATGAAATGTAAGTAAGCTTCCATATAAACTTTAAAACTCAACTCAGAACAGCAACCTAAGTTGAGTGGGGTAAGATACAAACATTTAAGTATTCTGTTATGAATAAGAATCCTTCACTGTGTCTTAGAGATGTAGAAAAGGGAATAAATTGCACCATGAATCCCAATACAAGGTTTAGTTTATACACATATAAAAAAGAGAATACAACACAAGAGGAAACACCATAGATTAATGAGGAAAATTAAGCTTCAGTGGCAGACAGCATACTTTAAAGGCATTCATTTTGTTGATAGGAGAGTTATCATGCAATAAACAATCAACTCACACTTGTTAATGGATTGTGCAGATTTTATATTTGGTTTGTCTGGTTGGAAAAAGTTCAGAGAAGAAATTCTTTTAGAAAATCAAACCTGATGATAATTTTCATAAAGCTCTTTTTAGTAACTCCAAAATCATATATGCCCAACCATCTATTATATATGAATAGTGAAAGAAATGTTACCTTGGTTTCATTGCTATGTTCTTCTGTAATTAATGTAATTAATAATTTATTAATTAAATCTGGAAACAACATAGAGAGGATGAGAAAGGGATGAGTACTTCAATTATTCATTTTGAAAGTGAGAGGAGTAAATATATTTACTAATCATGGATTAGTTGAGGCAGAGTAAGTGAACAAAATAATAATAAACTTATTAGGTACTTATGGCAAATGAAATTGTTACATGTAGATGTTTATACACAGATAACAACTGGGGAATGACATTACACCATACCATATACTATATAATCAACAAGAACCCCTCTTTTTTCTCCAGTTATCCATATATCAAAGCTTTATTAAGATGAGAAGTTCATAGAGGCAAATAATATTTAGTGACTATGTACGTGCATTTTAAATCAAGAACACATATTTTTATCTAAATGAAAAATAGGTAATATCAACATAGTTAATGGACAAAATTTTCAGAATTTTAAAGAAAAATGATTTAGTAAGTTTCAGAAGGGGAAGGGAATGATAATGTATCCTGGGACAGTGGTACACTCCTGTAATCCAAACTCTGGAAGCTGAAGCAGATTTGGAAATTCAAGAACAGCCTGAGCAACTTACAGAACCTGTCTCAAAAAAAATTAAAAAAAACAGGCTGTAGCTCAGTGATAAATTGCCCCTGGGTTCAATTCACTATACCAGGAGGAAAAAAAAGAAAAAAATATTAATAATGCACATAACCGTAGGTAAAGGAATAATGTTTCTTGCTGGATTTCGAATCAGCTTTTCCTTTGAAATGCTCAGGATTTTGAAGTCACATTCAAAGTAACTTATTTTACAAAATGTTCTTTTGTTTACTTTTGATATGAGCTAAAACTACTAAGAATTCCTACCAGTCATCCAATGAAGAGGCTTTTTTCCACTTTTTATATGAGTTTCATTTTCTGTGCAGCATATTAATTAACTAATGAGTTCATGATTTTCTTATTCCCCAGAATTCTTAGAGCTTCACTTAAGTTCCATTATCTATGAACACTCTCTTTATTCCATTGAATTTTGAAAAGTATTTTCTTTTTATTCTTTTTGTATTGCTGCACTATAGTTGAACATAATGATGGGATTTATTGTCACATATTCATATATTCACACAATACAGAAATATGATTTGGTCAATACCCATACCTCCGCAACTCCCTCCTCTTGTTCTTCACATCCTTTCTCTCTTTATTTATTTATTTATTAGATGGATATAGAGATACAATTGAGGGGGAAACATCATCAAACATTCAAGAAACAATCTATATATATTTAGTTATCCAGGGCTAATGCCATAAAATGGATGTTCAGCTTGGGTTCCCCCTGTTGCTGTTTCCCTCAGAAGAACTCCTGAGTTAAATGGATATCTCATGTAAGACAGAGATCTCCTTCTGAGATGAT